>QFDX01001107.1:0-18174 GCA_003315875.1 Lactifluus piperatus
AATGAAATCACCAACATATCGCCCTAGGCAAGCAATGACAAATATCTCAAAAAAGGAATGAAATCGCCAACATATTGCCCTAGGCAAGCAATGACAAATATCTCAAAAAAGAAATGAAATCGCCAACATATCGCCCAGGCAAGCAATGACAAATAACTCAAAAAAGGAATGAAATCGCCAAGATATTGCCCTAGGCAAGCAATGAAAAAGGACCCCATGAAGAAATGAAATCGCTAACATATCACCCTAGGCAATCAAATAACACACATGTCATTCCATTTGCCTAGGCATTTCATATCATATTTTTACTGGGCTGCAAATAAATGGTTTGGCAGGGCATTGCCTAGAAGTTATCATTAAAGTGGTAGCTACCACTCTGCCACCCACAGTCCTCATTGCACCGCTGCCACCCGCGGTCCTCATCGCGCTGCTGCCACCCATGGTCCTCCTCGTGCTGCTGCCACCCATGGTCCTCCTCGCACCGCTGCCACCCACGGTCCTCATCACGCCGCTGCCACCCATGGTCCTCCTCATGCCGCTGCCACCCATGGTCCTCCTCACGCCGCTGCCACCCACGGTCCTCCTCGCGCCGCTGCCACTGTCACGGTTCTCATCGCGTTGCTGCCGCCGCCACCATGCTCATCACACCGCTTGCCGCTGCCGCCACCCTCATTGCATTGTCGCAGTCGTTGTCGCATTGTTGTTGTGAACCTGTCAGGGCATGTGCTCGTATGCCCGCTGGCCGTGGCAGATGCCGTTGGAGGCAGGGGTGGCGGCGGGTAGTGCTATTCAGTGCTGGTCAGAGGTGATTGGAGTGGATACTGATAGGATGACTTACGAGATGGGCCGCCTGACGAAGATGCCCCTGTGGGGCGCGTCTGAGGCAAACGCGGTAGCGGGGGATGCAGAAAAGAGGTCCGAGAGGATTCTCGGCGCTTGCGGCCATTGATGGCGGTGACTTTTGAGGTTGGTCGCGCAGGGACGTTGAGCGTCTTCGTGTCCAGGATCCCGGCTCGCCAGGCTGAGCAACGAAGCGCATCGCAACGACAG
Organism: Lactifluus piperatus; assembly: GCA_003315875.1. NCBI lineage: Eukaryota > Fungi > Basidiomycota > Agaricomycetes > Russulales > Russulaceae > Lactifluus > Lactifluus piperatus. The sequence goes on from QFDX01001107.1 coordinate 1,051, forward strand.
GGGTGGAGGCGGAAGTCGCCGTGACGTGGGCAGATTTGAATGCAGCGGCAAGCGAGGCAGCATCGGAGGTTTCGGATACCGAGACAGTATGTGAACGTGAAGAGCCGCTGCCGCAAGCCTCCCGCGCAGCGGTGGGGTGGGGATGGGTGGCAGAGGAGGCTGCTGAGGTGTGGGTACATGATACCCCACGCAGAAGCGCCGCAGATCCCTCGTGTTGGGTGGTGAGTGGTGAAGTGGCAGGGATGGGGCTGTTTCATGTGCTTACCTTGTGGGTACCCTGCTACCCGGGCCTCCTGGTACCTCCATGGGGTCTCTTAGCCCCCCTCGCATCCCATTTGGAGGGGGAGATGGTGCACATGTAAAGTGCGTCACTGTAGACAGTAATAACCTAAAAAATAGCTGGAAAAAACAGTAAGTACTTGAAAAAGCGGAATAATGGAAATACTTAATTTATATTTACTTGTGCTCAGGGGAGTTGGAGGCAGGGGTGGTGGTGGGAGACAGCGCTGTTGATGGCAGTGGGGGTGGAGACGCGTATATGTGTTGTCGACTTAGAGAAATCTGGTCGGTTTTCAACGATCACATGACTAGTGTATACAATCACAAATACAAATTGTGAGTTAACATGTGCGGGTTGTGGGTACTGTACTGTACTGACCGCACTGGGTAAGTTGCTCACAAACGCGAGGTGGGTAGCATGGCACGTTTCTTTTTTCTTGTTTTTCACAGAACTGACTTTTATTTAGAATATAAACTATGACAGGGCCGATGCAACCCGACTCACGCTTGAGTCGGGCCCTCTTCTTCGTCTTCGTCACCAGGCATAGGGGGCGCCGCTGCCCTTCCGGCCCCACCTTGCCGCCAGGAGTCTCCACCCCGCCACCTTTGACACTCGTCCCGCGACAACTGCTTGTGGGGTGGTGATCCCCTACCCTGCCACTCACGAGACGACACCCACCTGCGAGCAGTGGCTCGCAGGTGGGCCCTCTTGTGTGTCACCAGGCTCAGGGGGCGCCACTGCCGCTCCTTGCATCTACAATGACAGGGGACGATATGGGGAGAGGACCGACGATAACAACGCGGCGGCAGTGACGTGAGGACACCGGCGCCAGCAGCGATGTGATAGGGACACCGGCGCCAGCAGTGATGCGATAGGGACACCGGCGCCAGCAGCGACGCGATGAGGACACCGGCGCCAGTAGCGACACGATGGGGACACTGGCGCCAGTAGCGACGCGATGGGGACAGCGGCAGTGACGCGATAGGGATGCCAGGAGCGACGCGATGAGGACACCGGCGCCAGTAGCGACGCGATAGGGACGTCAGGAGCGACGCGATGAGGATACCGGCGCCAGTAGCGACACGATGGGGACAGTGGCGCCAGTAGCGACACGATGGGGACAGTGGCGCCAGTAGCGACACGATGGGGACAGCGGCAGTGATGCGATGGGGACAGCAGCAGCGACGCAATGGGGACAACAGCAGCGACGTGATGGGGACAGCAGTGTCAGCAGCGACGCAATGAGGACAGCAGCGCCAGTAGCGAGGCGATGGGGACAGCGGCACCAGCAGGGATGCGATGTGGACGGCAGCAGCAGTGACGTGATAAGGGCGGTGGCAGCAGCAGCAGACAATGACATGGAGCCGGTATTTGCCTGCTGATTTACTGTGTGCACATTTTAATAGAGATCTTGTTACCTTTTTGTACATGTATATCACTCTTTTATTAGCTATAAACAATATTTAATCTCATTGTGACATTGTGACTTGTTGGCATTTCATCACTTGCTGAACTTCTCTCACTTTTTCACTTGTTGACAAGTGAAATGTGTGAAAACTCACTTGCTTGACTTAGCTTTCACATAGAGAACATGGGGCATTTTTCCTAAGGCAGGATTAAGACAAAAAAGATGACTTATGGACTTAGTGTCCTTGGCATTGAAATAAGTTAGTTAAGGTCAAATTAAGAACTGTGACATTTTCCTGATGAGCAAGGGTCTATGAGCTCGGAAAGCATGGCTTATGGGAGGATTCGTGGGGCCGTGGGGCCACAGTGAAAAGGGGCTTAAAGTAGTTTAGGACTCGGATATAGCGCCAATTTACCTTACTCCTACTGCCTTTGTACGATAAGCATCTGCACGGAACTAGCAATTTAAGTGTGAAAAAGTGAAGATAAAAAACTAAGTTTTGACTTCAGTATTTGGGACAAAAGATGGCGAAACCATGCGGGCAAGGCGCTGGCGTAGTGAGAGGACGCCGAGTTTGCTGTGGTACTATCAAGTGTAAATCACCAACAAAAGCTTGCAAAGGTAATCCGCAAACAGAGCTAGCATTTCTAATAGTACTTACTATAACCATGAAAATGGAAAGAGAAAAGAGATATGAGACTGCTAAGCTGATAAACCCATGAACCATATACTAGTAAAATGTCCAAACTAATGGCCCTCACACATGCTGACCTTGGAATGGGACGAAACGATGGATCGGAGCCCCGGAACGGAATGGAGTAGAGATCGGAGCGCTCGAGACCTCCGACCCGTTTCAAGCCTCGACGATCCCTGCCTCGATGGCAGCGTGCGCGCTGACTATACCCCCACGAGACCTCCCATTGTCTCGTCGACAGCGGTCTGGACCCTTCAAGGCCTGCTATGACGTTAAAGGAGTAGAAGTAGACTCATTCTTTTTGGTTATCATTCATTTATTTGACTCGAGCGCGTGGCGATATTTGGATTTACACGGCGACGAACGGACTTCTCGATCTCTTCGAGCTATCCTACTTACAGTCAGGGAACTAGCTAGCTACTTAGGGACGACTCAGAATGTACTTAAAGATCCAGTAGCACCGCGAATGAGATGTAGCTTGCCCAGCGAGATCACCTCGCTTCTAAACTCGAAATCCCTCGCGTGCTTGTCTCACATTTTCTTCTTTTCTTGTCGGCTTCCCTCTTTGATTGAACGACGCTAAACTGAGCCACCGTGCCGTCACGCGTTGTGCGATAAAGAGCAAGAATCTCGCTACGTTACGTTTCCTTATTTTTGATCTTATCTCCCCCTCTTTTCGAACTCAACGGCATGTCACGAGACGTGCTACTATCATGATATCCTGACAGCAATGTCGTCACGTCCACTCTCTACTGCACACTGAACTGCGGTATTGCCATCTCCATTGTTCTCTTGAGCATTCACACCATGAACAAGGAGCAAGCATACGACATGGAGTTCTCCCCGTCATACGGCCGGATGCAATGGAGTCGAGTGATCTGTTGGAAGTGCAGCCACACAACGGCTACCAGCCCGTTGGGGGCATTAGTCAGCCCCAGGCTTAGGGCACGTCGCTACAATACCTACGCTTACTTTTACACTACCACATTGTGCCTTTTACCTATCAGTAGAGCACACACACTCTTTTATCTCGAGTCCACCGGGCTTTTCAGCCCTCCACCTTCAATAGATTATGAGACCTGGTGTCTCTAGGTGCTCTACATTCCAAGCAACGCTGAGTCAAGTGTCCATGTCATCAAGCACTCAAACCGAGATACACCAGGAAGTCCCTGCCACAAGGCGGCAATGCTCCCCCAGCTGGAGCTGTGACGCTATTACTGCCACGCTCGACGAGTCATCAATGACACTGCGACCACGACACCTCCCTTGGTGCCACTGGGGGGACCAGCTCCACGTCACGGGTACCTTGGACTCACCTAGACAACTGTGGCCGCAACAACAGCAAGTCCACAGGCTGCTTATGAGTGAACAGGAAGGGTTCAAACTTGCCTGTACAACCTCGGCCTTCCTTCGACCTCCTCCTCTGAGACTGCCTCCAGCTAGGCAACACACGAGCGAGCAGGAAGTGCATGAAACTGACAGTGCAGGCCTGGCCTTCCCTTGACCTCTGAAGCAACCTCCGACTTCTGTGACCCACGCGCGCACCTGTCCCATGTTCGACGACAGGGTTCTGGGCCTCTCCAAGGCCTTTACAACCTCCTTTGTCCATTCCCGGCTTGCGTGCTGCCAGTCAAAGTCTCCTTCACAGGAGATGTTTCCATTGCCGCGCGATGCTTGAGCTGATGCCCTGCAGGCTACCCCAAACGCGACGTCACATCTGCTGAAGGGGGCCCAGAAATACTTTACATTCATTGTTTCGCAATCGTTTTTTCATCAAATCCGACGCCACGGAAGCAGGGGGCGCATCTGCAATGCCAGCGCAGGATCAACGTCCTCCTGGCTCGCACGCGGGACATCCATCGACGGTCTTGTCCTTACCGTCGCCGTCCATCCACGCCATCTGCGCCTTACACTCAGTGGCAAGGCATTCGATACGCCACCTAGCCACAGCCTGGCCTTGGCCACCACGACCTTGCACGCGTCCCGGCTCCCCTCGTTGGCCTTGCACGGCCACATCTCGTATCGGCACTCCTCTGACGCGAGGCAACTCGTCCGAAGCACACCCGAGTCGCGCATAGACCGACCTGCGACGACGTCAGTGCCACGCAAACACATGTGGAACGCGAACGTGCCCCAACGCGCCTGCCACGGCAGCAGTACGAGGTGCTATCACGGCGGGCATGTGCATATACACCAGCTTGCCAGCCAGCTCCCACATCCTCAACCGCCTCCACGCCACTCGGAATGCGCCACGCGCACGTCGACTCGCAAGGACAACCACCTGTGCAACGGTGGAAGCACGGTTGCACCGCTAGAGCGGCCCTCCGTGCATGCCAGCGTAACGCAGGCAGAAGCCCATTGGCGGCCCACTGGCCAACGCCGATGGCTTGCCCTGCTCGAACGCCGGTACCCACATCGCAAAGTCGAAACGCGCGACCTTGAAGCGACGAAACGTGCTGTGGAGCGCACAGGAACAGGGAGGGCACCCCCAACAAGGGGACACACCACGGCGAGGGGCACTTCCCTTGCCCGTGCCGGCCCTCGCACGCTCCCCTGGCCTACCCCAACACATGCGCACGCCCTTCGTGCTCGCCGCCGACACGCACGAGCTCCCGCTCGCCCTGCACACCGTCGAGCGCCGCCCACGCACGCTCTTCTGGCCGGGCGATCCACACTGCATCATGCTGCGACGCACCAAGACCTGGAGGGCAACGCACAGTCAGTACCAACAGCCTCAAAAGGCTACTCACCGTCCGCTGCCGTGCCACGCGACTCGCGTCCCAACGCACAGTCCGCGCGCACCAATTCGAGACAATGCCCCACTTACTGTACGCCGTTTGGGCTGAGGGGGCGTGTTGGAAGTGCAGCCACACAACGGCTACCAGCCCGTTGGGGGCATTAGTCAGCCCCAGGCTTAGGGCACATCGCTACAATACCTACGCTTACTTTTACACTACCACATTGTGCCTTTTACCTATCAGTAGAGCACACACACTCTTTTATCTCGAGTCCACCGGGCTTTTCAGCCCTCCACCTTCAATATGATCCCAGTTTCTTTTCTGGCCTCCACCACTACTGACTCTCCAAGTGTGCCATCCTGGTGGAGACAGCCTGACTAAAGTAAAGTAGCACCGTTGTACCCCCCATACCAAAATCATCATCATGATGACAGATAATGCATGCTGATCTCGTGACCCGTCTTACCCAATTCCCGTCCTGACCCTCCCACGCCACCGCCAAATCTTCCAATTTTGGTGAAAATGACCCACAGCCAATTCGTCAAACGCACTCTAATCTTCACCATGTGCATCGTCAGCGCCTCTGGAAACGGCCACAAAAGCGGCATACAGGTGTAGGAGACTATGCCTTGGGCATGCCGGACTCCTCGGACAACTACTTCACTATGAATCCTCACATGGTATCTCTAACTGTCTGTTCCTCAACTTCATTCACAACCGCTGATCGACCACACCAAACTACAGCCCTTCCCGTTAGACTATACCCAGGCCCCCTCTCTCCTGGACATCCTCTCCGCGTTCTACGCCAAACTCGCCAAGCTCCTCGGGCCTTCGCCCTTCCTGCACGCATCACAGTACATGCTTGGTCTGTCGCCTCACCCGGGGGTGTCCTACCTCTTCCAGAGCCAGGCCCCTGCAACCGCGGCCGACGAGTCACTCTGGAACGTTGCGCTCGGCTCGATACCGCTTGGCGACGCCATAGGACTAGGTTCCCCACCCTCCGTATTGAATAGTCCGCCGCCGAGCTGGACGCCGGCGCTGGGTGAGCTCGTGCTTAAGGTGGACGGGAAGTTCAAGGTAGGTTCATCTCCGCCCATCACCCCTCCTATGCCTTGTTTTTGTAGATGGATACTGAGATGCCGTTTTGGTGTGCAGAAAATTGTTTCGGTGCTCTTGATGGATCTGGACGTATTTTCACGGAATAGCATCAAGGACGAGCTCGCGTCGCTGGATCCGCTCCTGAGTAATGTCGGACCTTGGGGCGTCCCAGCGGTCAAGGGCGACGACGGAGGGCGCGCGACGTACGAATTCGAATCGTAGTGCCAATAATACGACCGTGTCCTCTGTGGTGTGTGATATTGACTCTTGTTTGTATCGTTGCACATAGAGGTCCTGGCGGTGGAGCGTGATGGGGCGTGTAAGTGAATTTCTTCGTTGAAGTGGAATTTTTTATTTCTACCGTTGGTTTTTTTGCCGTACTATACTAAAACAAATCTTATATATACCTCGATCTTTTAAAAGAGCAAGTAGCTTGGAAAAGAGAAAATTCCCTCAGGTACCGTGACCCAGATGGGCCAGATCAGATCATGATAGACGCCACGCCACCAACTACACTGAATAGATGGCCCGAAGCCATGAAGCCACCATGAGGCCAACACGCTTCAGTCTTCAACCACTTCCTCGTCGTTGTTCATTTCCCTGAAATGCCCAATTACTTTACCACCACCAATTTCCTGCCCACTACTAAGGTCCTCGGCCTAGGTGTACCAAGTCGTGAGTTCAAAGCTTCACTCTCTCTGTTCCATCCATCAGCTCGCAAACCAATAGAAAACCCTCGCAATAGACGATATTCGCCTATTTGCAAACTCAACTACGATGTGCTTCTGAACATATTCAATCTCTATCGACTGGACGCTGAAAACGAAGCTGATGATCAAGATGGCTTAGAACTCATCAAGTGGGGCCACCAACGTTGGTGGTACAAGCTAGCTCACGTTTCCTGACTGTGGCGTCATATCATGCTTGCATCACCATATCACCTGAAGCTTTATCTGCTCTGCACGTATGGGGTTCCTGTAGCGGACATGCTGGCACATTCGCCTCCACTGCCACTCATCATCTTTTACTACAACCGTGATCGCAACATGACACAAGAGGATGAGGACAGTGCACTTCTCGCTCTCTCGCACCGCGATCGTGTGGGTAGTATCGCCCTTCGGATATCAGTGCCAAGACGAGAGGGATTTATCACCGCCATGGACGGGCAATTCCCAATTTTGGACCGCCTGTATATCCGTTCTTTGACAGAAGAGGATAACAAGTTGGAACTTCCCCGAACATTCCAAGCACCAAGTCTACACCACCTTGAACTGTGGAACACCACCGTTCCAACAAGATCACTCTTACTCACGTCTATTGGGGGACTTGTCCATTTGTGGCTTGGAGGTATCATGCGGTCCGCGTACTTTCCCCCAAGTTATATACTCACGGGGCTTTCACATATGCCCCAACTAGAGACGCTGCGTATTGGATTCCAATTGCCTCTTCCCAACCGCGATGTCGTCAGACAATTATTGGATACCCCGATGCTGACCCACGTCACCCTTCCTCATCTTCGGCGGTTCACGTTTGTAGGCGGCAGCGCTTATCTCGATGCCATTGTTGCTCGGATCAGCGCCCCTGTCCTCGGCGCACTTCGTTGCATTTTTTTCAATCAACTTACCTTCATTGTTCCATGGCTCTTGCGGTTCATACAAACATTCGAGAACCTCATATCTAAATCTTTGAAGCTCGTCTTTGATAGGGCTTCCGTTGATATAATCGCGGACTCACATTGGATATTGGGGAAAGAACCCTTACGCTTGCGGGCCATGTGCAGACAACTCGATTGGCAGATAGCATTCGCAGTGCAGATGCTCGGAACACTGTCTCCAATACTCTCTGCAGTGGAGTATCTCACGCTCAGCCATGTGGAGCACGATCTGTCATCAGAGTGGCACAACGAGATCGATCGAACACAGTGGCGCGAACTTCTTAGACCATTTAGTGGTGTGAAGACACTTTATGTACCAGATGGACTTGTCGGGGGACTCTCTCGTTCTCTGTGTTCGGAGGATGGGGAGATCTTTCTAGCACTCTTACCGAACCTGCAGGAGCTTCAATGTTCTGAGACAAGCGGCGTTCGTAGTGCATTTATCCCATTTATTATCGAGCGATTGTTAGCGCACCACCCGGTGTACCTAGGCCCCTCCACTCGCCCCTATGTCAATCAACATCAGTGCCTACACCTCGCTACTTGCCTCCCATGCTGGATCTACTGCCCATCCCCACTATGCCCTTGGAAGGACTGTCGTCCCGGAAAGCTCCAGGATCACTGGAAGGAAAAGCATAGAGACGAAGGTCCAGTCCCTATGCCGGAAGCGATCTTGGGGAGCCGTTTGCACCCCACCGACCAGGACAGCATCGATACTTGCATATCTGGGGGTGTATCATACGTCGATGAAGCCCCCAACATTAGTTGGGACAAGACGAACCTGATTACGAATGCATCGCCTGTTAACCCGAACATAGTTGGTGGAGGTAAGATCCTTTTTACACTGTGCACTCAGCGTACTGAGGTCACCACACAGAGGATGTTGCAATGGAGCCACAGTCAGCAATTCTCGGTGACACTGCTCCAGCGCCCCTCGTTAAGCCGAACATGGTTGGTTGGTGCCAACACTGGAGACTCAGGTGCCAAATCTGCGGAAACCTATATTCTGAACAGAAGTCTTTAAATCGCCACATGAAGGATTACCACGCGCCGAAGCATGTCTGCACTTGCGGGTTCATGTGGTCCCCGGGGCGCAATTACAGGTTTGACAGACATGTTCGTCTAGTGCACGGCGGAGTTACCCCCCCTTTCAACGTGCTGATAGATGAAGGTCTAGTGGAGGTCGGGTGAGCAGATTGTGAGAGAAGAGTAGCACGCGGGGCATATTACGTGTTGTGATTGCTGTATCTATTATTTCCCTTGGCCGTTTCTTTGTCCATGCCATGAAGTTATGTGCCAAGCTCTGCTACGACGCGACGGGAGGGGCGTCGTGTTCAAGTTCTGTGTAAAGCCGATAAAACTTAGGTGTGCCGCGCACGGTTCGCAATGTTACTCGTACTCGACTCGGAAAGGTAACATTGGTGCCATTTAGTGATACGGGTGTGCGTACGACCGCGCTCTATCAAAAAAGGATGATGATACTCTCTACTGGAAAGGGGAAAAAAGGAAAATCTGAAGGAAGTGTCGGGGTAACTGCATAGTAAAGGAACACTGAGTGGTACACGACTTGGGGACATGCACAAGATTTGACAGTGCCGGAATTCCCCGCGGAAATACCCTACCCCTGACCGGCCTGACCGGCCTGACCATTTGGTTCAGAAACGATAGAAAGTAGGCTGACATTTCAATAACCATCGACCTCCTAGGGAGTTAAAGTAATCTGATCAGGGCGGAAGAGTCGAGATCGCGCGTCACTCGAGAGGAGAGAAGAAGAGTTTTTTGGATGCAGGTCGGGGGTGCTCGCCCCGACATGTTATCTATTTCACATTGTAGCTACTCTGTATTATTCTATTCCTGGCTGTCAGGTAGTGGCGTCGGTAGACGCTCCGATGCCTGTCGGGCCTGCGCGCTCGCGCTTGATCTGGTGCCCGCCGTCGCGGGTTTGTGGCGGCATTGCTGTGCCATCGCGATGCCGCGTGCTAGCAATCTAAGGTGGTAAGCAAAGAGATAAGCCGTCGGAGCATAAAAAACAAAATCCGAGTCCCCTCGCAGTGCAAACTATAAACGTCCGGCGCGTGTTACTCCTCCTTGCCAAAGCACCGCCCTGTGCTTGACTCAGCGCAACGGCACGCTCCTGGCGTCGCCCGAACGTAGTCTCTTCATTGGCCGAAATCCATCAGGAGTATATGATGCTTCCTTTACGGCTTCACTTAGACCGTCTCCATGGTGGATCCAACTCTCCAAAGAGGAGGACACCCTGCTCCTGTCCTGAAGTTATCGTTACCGTCTCCGAATCGTTAAACGAGTTGCGCAAGCGCCGTCTGCGGCGTTTAGTGCCAGGATGTAAAATCGGTCGGGTACCCGAAAGCCTTGAGGTGATGGTGGTCCCTCGGCGGGTCGCCGTGGCCATTTCCAATGCCGCGTCGGTGTTGAGCTCGGGATGCTTGTCTTGAAGGTGCTTCTTGAACAGGTACCGGCGACCCCATCGAAAAGCAAGGCAATGGGTACACAGCTTGGGTTCATGGACCTCGCCTCGATGCCGGCGGAGGGCCTGTGACTGTACGTATCCCTTACCACAATCCTTGCACGAGTACCGGCGTCTAGTAGGTTTGCGTATGCAAGCTGATCGACTTGACGGCGCGGGATCTCGAGTAAAGGACGCAGGGGTGATTTCCTCCTTATATTCCCGAGATTGCTGCAGCCTAGCTCGTGATGCCCTGGGGTCTTGGCAACCAGTCAAATGCGAAGTAGAGGGATCCCATCGGGAGTTCAAGGATACTGAGAGGTCAGGCGACGCGGTCTCAATGCGTGCCAGGTGCACTCGACTTCGCATCATTGCTCCGGGCAAAGGATGGACGTAGTTAAATCCACTCGGTTCTGATTGGAAGGGAAGAGAGTAGGTGGTGATGGGGTTGCATTGATACCTCGGAACTGAAGGCATGTTGACTTCCTCCTGCCGCCGCCAGTCCGTAGCCTTGAGACGGTTGCCGACTTCGCTCGAGATAACCGGAACCGGCCCGGAACCTTCGGATCTTTGTGAAACCTTACTTGATTGGGGCGTGGGAGGCTGGAAATATCAGGTCAGAGTGCTCAAGTGCGTTGAAACGACCTTTATACCGAATTGAGTTGAAGGAACGGGCAGGTTGCTCGCCACGAGTGACCCGAAAGATGGACGGTAGCGAGGTCTTCACCACCGGACGCGAGGATTCCCGGGAGTGACGCGTCGGTTTCACCCATAATGCAAATGAAAGTAGCCTGTATAAGTGACAACCGGTGAGATAAACCTAAGTATTTGCGCCAGCTGGTCCTGCGACATGCGCCACAGCCAATTAATTGACTTACTTCTTCACTGGCCTGAGGACGGTGGATGTACGCAGGGACGAAGGGCGAAACAGAGCCCATCGGCTCCTCGGATGAAAATTGCTGGCATCCGTGAGGAAATCTGTTGGAGTTTAAGGCAGGACTGGCACCTACGCCAGTTGGCACGCAGGCCAATACCCCTCCACTTGGGCGACAGACATATACAGGACCGTCGGCGATGGTGTTGTACACGTGGGCGCAGTTGTCCATTGTTGAAGGAGGTATGAGTCCACGAGAGCAGGGATCTACTTAATGTTGCAGTGACGACCACCTTTATATTGAGGGTTTTATAGATGATTGTCCTGTCGCTAATTATCGAAAGCAGAGACGGTTGCGCAATCGACTACTTCGCGACATGCCTAGAGGGGTGACATGAGGTAAAATGCCGGCAGAGATTGATTCATCACATTATCGGCGGGAGACTGAGCCTATATCAAGCCAGTTGTCCTAGGATCTCTTCATGGAACTTTCTGAGCGCCCGAAGAAGTCCTAGCCCAGACAACTGGTCGGACATGAAGTTTTCAAATGTTACCGCAGCCAGAACACAGGATCCAGTTCATAAATGATACGCCAAACTTACAACGATTTCATTTCCGTAGTCAGCTAAATGGCGCTTCCGAAAGTTGGGATCAAGCACCCAGAGGCACCGGACCCTTCCCCTTCAACCAAGCTGCGAAAAGCGCGGAGAGAAAGTTCATGATGCTATGCCGAGCTCGCATTTGTCTGTACAGATGATTATCGAAGTCTTGGGGATGCCCAAAAGGACATCGGTATTGGGGAAAGCTCCATGGGGACACGTTTTCCTCTCGTCTACGCCTTTTTGATGAAGCATTTCCTGACGGGAGCATATATTGCCCTTGGCGTACGCCATACGTATGGGCATCACATTGGAGAGAGTCATCCAAACCGGAAGTACTAGAACAGGGGTGACTTGCGTATTCGGGGCAGGGTGCAGGTAGGGCGGCAAAGAAATGAGGATGGTGTTGATCCTTGATATCGTGCTAGATACGTCAGTGGCATCTCGCGTTTTGTTTCCAACGTCGCACACGGAAGTCTGTGTCCACGGAGTGAGTCGCGGACTTCTTGGACTTGCCGTCCTCTCTCCTCATCCCAAGCAGCAGTCATTCACATTTCGTAAAAAGCGACGGTGAAGGGATGTGCCCGAGTCTCCCCGTGCAGAGAAAATAGTGTTGACATTCGCGCCACTTCCTGGGCACCTGGCCGTAACGCACTGTGAAGACGTTCAGATTCAGCCGCCCGCACGAACGCGTGCGAGAGTAAATAAAACCCCTTCACAACGGACAGACTGCGCCATGTCCCATCCAAGTTTCCATGGTATTTCGCGAGAACGGTCAGATGCCCATGCCCAATGTTCTGCTTCGATGACGATAAGAGTCCATTATAGAGTCCAATACTATCACGAAGTTGAGACCATATGTATATGGGTGTAGCCAATCTCGTTGAGGGAAAAACGTTGTTTAAATCAACGTCAATTTGGGGGTCATTACTGGCTGACTCGGATGCAATCCATTTCCTGTTGGGCGGAAGAAGATCGGCAACGCCGTCAACTCAGAAGTGAAGATAGACAGGTGACATGTCAACGGGCTCACACGCTTCCATGGAAAGCACTTTGGGGTCCATTGGCATGGCATAACTGAAATTTTCGCAACGCCATACTGGTGTCATCATAACGTAGTGCAATCATTCTGGTATCGCAATAGCGAATGCTCGAAAGTGGCGAAGGGCATATGTACTGGACGAACCGAGCAGCTTCTTAGACAGAGAAGCGCTTGGCGAGATCGCTGTTGCTATCCGCGATTGGGCTGGTACCGTACGGCTTTATCAACGCTCTATATCAATAGAACAGAAGTCTCAACCTTGATACGCACTAATTTCAGTTTATGGGATGAAAATGCAAAAGTGGACGCGTAATCAGCCGAAGGCGCAGGAAGAGTGGAGGAAGTTGAAGTTGCGGATTCAAGTTGGTGGCGTGACCAAATGACCTGGACGTGATGGGATTAAAAATGGAGTCGCGCCACGTGCAGATAGGTTTGGATTTGTTTTTCACAGACCGCACTTGCCTATGGAGTTGAATGGATTGGACACGCAATGCATGCGTGCTAGTGTCGGTGAGGACTCGACGGTGACGGTGACCTTTGTTGAATTTAATCTCTGAAGCGCGTGGATCAGTAGGCTGAGTACTATATTATGTAAGTCATAACCTGGCAAGCGGTGCACGAAATGTCTTTGCTGTGCGGGTTCTACTGTACTAGGTTTCATTTTATTATTTGTAAAAGGCGATATGAAGCTCGAGCGTCTATGTCTATGAATAACACACGGGAACGGGATTTAGACCTGACATGCCTGACAAATCAAACCACGCTTTACGGTTTCCTTTCTTAGAATTACGTGTAGTCAGCGATCATCGATCATCGGCAGTCCGGGGCTCGCCGCTTAGAGTGGCCTAACAGCTAAGATCGTGGAAGTTGGACGCAAAATGCCACTGGCAACCTTATCCTCGATGGTGCAACGTGCAACGCTTGCTTGCAATGATGACTCAGTTTTGAGGGTCCATGCTTTTTTCACAAGCTCCGTCTTCCATGCGTCGTAATCATCACCAGGCACGGATAGATCCAGCCGTGTTGGCTTCCAACCCAGGGCTCTGGTCTAACTCTTGAGACTTGCATATTCTTGGCGGTATATGTCAAGAACTCAAGAACCTTGTCACCTTACCGCCTGCCCCTCTATCACACGACGATGATAACGCCCCGGGCCGCCACTGCACAGGTGGTAAATGTTTGTCCGGACTGTGTCGCCAGATGATCTGCGCGCTAGAACCCTCAGACTGTATTGCATATGGATGGGGTTGACGACGAAATACGCGCTCGAGCTTGTTCCACGTCCGACCTTCTTTTAATCCACTCTCATGCTACTCGCCCACTGGCATGCGCCCGCCCAATCCCCCTTCTCGAGTAAGCGCTGGGTAGTAAATGGAGAAAATTTTCATTTCGAGTTAATTTACCATGAGCCCGGGTTCACTCGCACGCAATTACCACGACCATTTCATACATAAACTGAATTTAAGTAATTCGCAAGGCAGACTCCGGGCGCAACATGTTGCTATACTATTTTATCGCACGAGGAGCGGGCACAGGTGTCCAGTTGCCGGGGACAGGCTCAAATCCAAGTACGACAACATTTGGTTGCAACAGACGGTTCCTAGCTCTCCGTCGACTCTGGCTGGTTGGGCATTTCCCCTAACGCCACTATACCATGCATTACCCGGGCTTTACGAGATTCATTCATGTTCTCCTCATACGTCCCCCTTCGTCGTTCTCACCATCCATCTGGAACTGGAACAGAAGCATTCCTTGCGCCGCCAACTTGTACTATCGTCAACAAGTGGTTCGCTTTTCACCAGATTTCACCATTGGTTCGCATTTTCAGTGTGACATGCGGCATTACACACTCCGCCCCACCCAGACTGGGCACCCCAGCATGACAACCCCCTAAAGAGGTTTACCTTCTTTCCTCACAAGATTTCAATTTTTTTGCACGGAATATGCTCCGACAATGGTCAAGGTGAACATAATAAAGACAAAAGGCTCTAAGTAGAGCGAATCATGAGATATAGTGGTGAACGCGAACCACTGGTTGATGATAGTAGTTCCTAGAGTCGTCGTCCTTCGGATGGCCAGCCCGGGATCTCACATGACTAACTTGCTGGCATATTTTGTCTATTAATAACCTGCACTATTCACTAATAGTTGGCATCATGATATGGCATTAAAGGAAGCGCCCGTGCTCTTCGCACTTTCACACTTCAGGGAATGGAACCTGCGATAAGGGGTGGCCGGTGATTCTCGGCGCTGTGCATGCTTGTGAGGGATATTTAATTTCACGACTCACCGTGAAGATTTCTAGGTCATGAGGGGTGACCAGCGGTGTAAATGAATGTGATGACAAAGTGCACGTACTGTGTCAAGGTCAGGTGATGTGCGATACGATAACAAGACACAGAAACGCAGGAGAGCAGACACAAGTCATCTGGAGAGACAAATATTACATGCCTTATTGCAGAGTGATATCCAATATGATACAACGTGATGCAAATGATGGGGACGAGCTAAGGGAATATGATTGAACATCTGCGTGGAAGGGGACATGCTAGTAACAGCGTCCGAAGGAGAATTGACAAAAACAACCTAAACCTAATAAGCCGGAGATGAGCGAGGAACGTTCTGGCACTAGACCGAAAGGGGACACTGTTCACGGGGCCATGATAACTGGTTCCCGAGCGCCGTCCCATGTGATATTGTTTGATATCGGCGACTAGGCCCGAGCTATTGCTTGCGCGGGTTTATGTCGGCGCGGGTTCCGCGGTTAGCGGGCAAGGAACCAAAGGATTCACAAGAGCTGGGCTGCTAAGGCATCCGCCACCAATACGCGGAGTAGGTGTAGGGACAGTTTCGGGGACTGGTTTGAGTATGGGAGCTAATAAGTATTTTACATCAAGGGAATGGGACGACCAAGTTCATATATCGCAAGCAGATATGTCCGACTGGTTTGCTAATGCAGTACACTCTTCAATAGACGGGAGCGCAGTACGATTATAGGTAGCATGACGCACATCTCATTGAAGGGCGTCTTCATGCTTGCACTTCTGAATTTTGCCTCCCTAGACTGGGACGGGATTTCACCGTCTCCAGGTTACCTTGCAGCCTGGGTGAGGGTAAAGGAAGTTGCCCAGCGGTTCGCTGACTTTGTGTGGTGCGCTCCACAGAAGCACGATTCTTTGACATAGACCGGTGATGATAACGCGAAGGTGTTTCAGGTGCAGCATTGAGGGCATGTCACACATTGTGTGCGGCAGCTGCAAATTAGCGTTAGATGGTAAGTAGCATTGTGATCCCGCTGTCTTTCGTCCCGCGGGACACTCAAAGGGGGGGCCATCGAGGGTCAGCTGAGCCAGAAGAAGGCGATGCTCTATGATTGTAATAGCCGTACATGTCTGACTGGTAGAGAATCTTGCATCAGAAAGTTGTCGACACAAAGGTTAGTCGGCGTTCATCAGCTACCCAAGTCATGTACGGTAGGCTGCTCGTATCATACCGTGTAGGACGCTTCTGAGTAGTATGAAAGTTTGAATTGTGCTGGGCACTGTGTCGAGAGACGCGAACTTTGAGTTCACATCTTTTGAAGCGACATAAAATGATAAACCTGGGGAGCAGAGCTTGGAAAAATTATAGTAAGTGGCGGTAAGGTAGTCCTACCCAACTTCCAAGACGGATCACTGTGAGAATCACCATCAGGGAAACTCACTCTCAGCGACTTTCCATGACTATTTATTGGGGTGGGACATAGCTACTGCGAAAGACGGGAAAGATATGTGACGAGCAAATTCCAGTTTTACTGGGAGGTGGGGGCGTGGGATTGCGCGTTCTGAGCAAACAGGAACACGTGACATTGTTTAAGTTCAAATCGATGAGGCTGTGGAGAGAGATCTGGCCTCAAGGAGCTGCATTGTTCACGGTGATAGTTCAACGTGTTTATGTGGGATACAAGGACTATTCCTGGGCCAAAAAGGTGCAATGAGGCAGGGTGAGGAGGTAGGCAGGAGGATGGAATCCGAACGCTTGGGGCATAACGATGAGATCTCCGACTTGTGCAAATAGAGCGGCACCGTGAACGGGTTACGAGTTCCTTTCAGGAAAGGGTAGTCCATGGAAGAAGCCGGTGTAGCCTGCGCCCAGTTTATGAAACGTAAAAGGACGGATCCTCCGTTTAGCGCACAATAATGATCGGTATCAACCGAAGACATGTGGCCGTTGGAGGGGCAGGCGCCGCCAGAGGCGGTGGTGGTTCGAGGAGAAGTCGTGTTGTTCTATGCTT
>QFDX01001110.1:0-16323 GCA_003315875.1 Lactifluus piperatus
GAGGACGGGAGGACCAGCCACGCGAAGACGAGGGCCGCAGCAGCACCGGCAGCGCCAGGACAACAGGTAGGGCCGCAGCAGCGCGAGGCCGGGAGCACCAGCCGCGCAAGGACGAGGGCCGCAGCATCACCAGTGCAAGGACGGGAGCACCAGCCGCGCGAGGACGAGGGCCGCGGCATCACCAGCGGCGCCAGGAGAACAGGTAGGGCCGCACCAGCGCGAGGACGGGAGGACCAGCCACGCGAAGACAAGGGCTGCAGTAGCGCGAGGCTGGGAGGACCAGCCGCGCAAGGACGAGGGCCGTGGCATCACCAGTGGCGCCAGGAGAACAGGTAGGGCCACACCAGCGCGAGGACGGGAGGATTAGCCACGTGAAGACGAGGGCCGCAGCAGTGCGAGGCCGGGAGGACCAGCCGCGCGAGGACGAGGGCCGCGGCATCAACAGCGGCGCCAGGAGAACAGGTAGGGCCGCACCAGCGCGAGGACGGGAGGACCAGCCGCGCGAAGACGAGGGCCGCAGCAGTGCGAGGCCGGGAGGACCAGCCGTGTGAGGACGAGGGCCGTGGCATCACCAGCGGCGCCAGGAGAACGGGTAGGGCCGCACCAGCACGAGGCCAGGAGCACCAGCGGCGCAAAGGCGAGGGCCACGGCAGCACCATGGTGCGAATTTGTTTTTAGGTTTCTTTTATTTTCTCTAGTACAAGTGCCTGTATTTTACTTAGTTACTGTAAATGATTATGTAAAAACCCGTGGGATGGTGGGTATAACCCTTATCTGGGGTGTGTGGAGCCATTGAGAGGTCAAATGGTGAGCCAGTGAGCCGGTGAGCCATTGACTAACTGGGTGCCTTGCCCAGTTACTCGGCTCAAAAGAAATAGGCCAGGGACAGGCTTGGCTAGGAATCGGCTCGGCTAATGGCTCGGCTAATGGCTTGGCCCAGGTACAGGAGTTGCCGACACACTACTGGCAGGGTCAAGATCAAGTCAATTAAGATAGATTCAAGAGAAATTTAAGGCCCTATTTTGTTAAGACGGATCAGAAAGGTGCCTCTTCTTAAATGCGTCTTAGCTGGAAATTAAGACAAATTAAGAAAAATTAAGACCATTGACGTTTTCCTGATGAATCGGAGAATACCCAGACTGAACCAAACTAGGAATAGAATGACTCCTAGAGTGAACCAATAAATGGTGAATTGGACTATGAGAACGACTAAGAGAGCAAGCAGGAATGCCAGCCCTTGGATGTGCCTAGTTAAGGCGGAGTGGGGATGCACAAGCAGAGAAGAAAGGAGAAGGAATATAATGGTTTTTGACTGCCTCCAAACGCACTACAGTGATGCTAGTGAGGGAAGCACTCAGGGAACTGAAGGAGGGGTATGAAGGCTTGTCACACAACCAACAGATTGACCTCCTTGATCAGCTGTGAGAGATGGTTCCCTAACAAGTATTCCTGGCGTGTGTAGTCGAGATAGAAGGGGGAATTAATGTGAGTTAATTACCTCCTCTTCCAACTAAAGACATGAAGGATAACTGGGGTTCAGATTCTGAACTAAACTGAAGCTTAGGGCTTCAGTGTCATACTAGAGAGCTTAAATACACATGTGAGAATCATGTGCTACTACACTTTTGACATGTGTTTCTAATAAACACATGCTCCTACAATCACATGTATTGTACAGTTCTTCATGTCAGTCTCATAATCACATGTATCATACACAATCACCTGATCAAGACTCTCCCAGCTCTTGTGGGAACAACTGGTCCATCTAGTCAGTGTCAGAAATGTGACAGTCACAGAGATGAATGTCGCTTCTCCCATATGTTGGCCGATGGTCATGTAGTTGGGTGAGGCAGATGTTTGTGCTCGTCTCCCCAAAGTGTGCTATATGGCAATAGCCATGCAAACCTGGAGGGCCCATCTGTCAATTACAGAGGTAAGTTGCTTTTTGGTGCAATTCAGTGATGATGACACAACTGTGATGACCATGATGAGGACAATGCAACTGCAATGATCATGATGGGGAAGATGTGACTGTGATGAGGATGATGCAACCATGATGATGGCAATGGATGACGATGTGACCATGATGGTGGTGACAATGGTGATGTGATGATGATGGCTATGGCATGCAGAGTGGGTCCATGTATGTACATGAATTTCTGTCCATATAGAGCATCATTAGATAGTAACTCAAAATGGCCTGTTGAGCATTGAGTGGTGTGTTGAGCACTAAAAGTCTGGTGAGTGCTGAAGAGCTTTTGGCCTCAAGGTGCTTTCTGGGCTTTTTGGCTTTTTAATGAGTGAAAAAGTGCCAAAAGGCTGTGAGCAATTTGTTAATTTACTGATGTTAGCCATGCATTAAGACATGATAAGACATGATAAGACAAAATGAGGTTTTCCTAATGCTTAGCATGGGTCCTGGTTAGGACTATCATAGATAACAAAGGACTATGTTTTATTTTCCTATCATTACTTCAAACAGCGTTGAGGCCACCTTCCATAGCTATGGCTCATATCAAATAAACACAGGCATTTGTGCCTTGGTGATACCCTTAAGCCACGTCGCTGATGCACATCTAACCAATCCTGAGTGTGCTCTCACTGAGATGACCACTCCTTTACCATCTGCACTATCAATGTATCCCCTGAGTCTATTCTCGAGGGGGAGGGTGTAAGGCAGCCAAATATGGACACCTAATATTTAATAAAAGAGAAATAAATGTATTGCACATTGAAGACAATGTGTGCATGTTGATAATTAAGCAGGAATTGCTTAATATCAACAATCCCATGATAATGGAACCCAAGGCCGGCTCAAGTAGTGATCAGCGTGGGTGAACCCATGGGTGTCACCAGGTCAACCCACACCCATACCCACAAATACCCACACCCACGCTGTGGGTCATGGGTGGATTGGTGGGTTTTGGTGGGTTTGGTGGGTTTGGTGAGAAACCCACCACCCACCTCATGCCAGTGGGTCATGGGTTTGGTGGGTTACCCACCACCCACAGGGTAATTATCACTCTAATGACTGCCTGATCCTTATTTAAGCTGTTGAGAAATTCATCTGCCTGATTCAACACTCCTACACTCTCAGAAAGGGGATTAATCACATGTGAGTCATGTGACCCATGTCACCATATCATTGACACCCTCACCCTCACCCTTGTACCCTCACCCTCACCCTTGCATCCTTAGCCTCACCCTTGCATCCTTAGCCTCACCCTTGCACCCTCACCCTCACCCTTGCACCCTCACCCTCACCCTTGCATCCTCACCCTAAACCTTGGACCCTCACCCTCCCCCTCATGCCCCTCATGCCCTCCCCCTCACCCTCATGCCCCTCATGCCCTCCCCTTCCCCCTCCCTCTTGCCCTCACCCTCACCCTCTTGCCCTCACCCTCACCCTTGTGCCCTCCCCCTTGCCCTTGTGCACCTCATGCACTCCCCCTCCCTCTTGCCCTCACCTTCACCCTCACACCCTCACACCCTTCATGCCCACCCCCTCACCCTTGTGCCCCTCTTGCCCTCCCCTTCAACCTATACAGGTTACCCCAACCCATGCAATTCACTAATTTTGAGTCATAGTTACCAAATATAGAACTAGTTGATCACATGACCCTAACCCACCGTGGGTATGGTAACCCACACTAATGGGTGTGGGTTACTTGTGGGTTTGGAAAGTTCAACCCACACCCATACCCACGACACCCATGGGTGTCAAACCCACGTGGGTTACCCCAACCCACGCTATTCACTAGGCTCAAGGACATGCACGTCACCTAAATCTGAGCTAAGCAAAGGCACACACACGTCACCTAAGCCTGAGCTAAGCAAGGCACATCAAGCTGCCTCCAGTCCAGATAAAGTGAGCCTAGGACTAGGCTCAAAAAGACATAGCAACACGTGCCCCTCAGGCCATGTGGACAATTCTAAGACTTGCACAACTAAGATAAAAGTGCAAGCAAATTTATTATATCTCATTTCATAAGGATAAATGAGGGGATTGTGAAAGATTGCCTCAAGAGAGTGAGCTGTGCCCCACGGCAATGCCCAGTCCAGGGGCAGCCCACATGACACATCAGCACTATGCAAGTGGCTCAGCTCACAAAGATCTGAACTGAGATATTTAGCAGCACCACAGCACCACAAGTGCTGCTCTTGGGCTCTTTTAGCAGCACACCCCCTCAGGGCAGGCTGCAATAAATATATTAGATCATTAGTGGGAACTAATGAAGTGCTATGGACATGATTATAATGCAATATAAGACAAATATTATAGTAATAACAGTAAAATTAGGGTACCTTTACATGTATTTAAGTAGCACGTTCTCTGTAGGAGAATGCAGACTTTCACTCTTTACATAGTTATACACAATAGACCACATATTTTGGCTGGTTCTGTTGTGGAGAGCTCTTAAGAGATTTGCTAAGTCTAAAACCACATATATTCCAAACATCTATCTATCTATCTAAGTCTTATCATGCATGTTATCTGCACATGCATACAGACTTCTTACAATATCCTCTGCAACTGGAAGCATTAGCCATCCATATCAACCACCCTCTCAATTCTGATCTTATTTGCCATTTCCTTTATGATCAACTTTACCCAAATTCACTGCTCTCCAGCCATGATGTGAATATCAACCTTTGTCTGACTTTTGACAGTAATATCCATGTCTTCCATTCAGCCCTCACAACTTTCTATGTGTCCAGTGACCATTGCAGAATTGGAGGGATGCACTGTCAACGGATTTGAGCAACACCATCATGGCGGAACTCACACACTGGGAGATACAACTGCATGTTTCTTGAGAAGGACCCTAACTTATGAGGTTTTAGGGGCCTACATGCTATGCATGTTTGCTTATTTTTTTCTTTTAAGCATAATTGAAGAACCTACCCCTGTGCTCTAGTGCAATGGTTCATACCTATTGGTGATTGCCCATGCAAAGACACAGGCATGTGGATGGTGGAACCAGAGCTTGATCATCATGGACAGCAAGTGACCACGATTGTGCACTTAGATACTGCTGTTCATGGAGCATACCTTATCCCCATCTATGGCTCAACCTTTATTCCAGATGGTTTACATTTTTCTGAGACACTTTACACTTTTTGTGCTTACTATGTTAACAAATATGCTGATCATCACATGCATCAGATTGCCTTTTGACCAAATCTGGTCTTATTCCTTAGTTTGATACGATTTTACCTATGTGTATTCTTAGACTTCTCTTACAAGTTCTTGTAAAAAAAAAAAGTTATTATTCATCTTGTGGAAAATCGAAGGAAGAGTGATCCAGCACTCTAAGATGTGTTTAAGACCTCTAAGAGGCTCTAAGAGGCTCTAAGAGAATCTGAGTTTTCCTGATGTACCAACACTACCAGTAGTGTTGACATGCCTCCTCGACATAAGGGAGCTGGCAGGAAGGCTACTGCTACTTTTCAAACTAAAGATGCTCCAGTGAACAAGAGATCTGAGGTCACTACTATGCAAAAGTCAGCCCCCAAGCGCACCACCAGGGCTGTGCACTCACAACACCATATGGTGAATATCACACTCACAAGTGACAATACATGTGCTCAGATTACTTCTCAGGGTGATCAGATCAGTGATGGCAAATACTTTGAAATCACTCAAGAAGATGAGATGGACAGTGATACCACATCACAGAGGGACCAACCTCAGCCTCAAGATTTGGGCCCTATATTTGACCCCACTCCTAGTCTGCGCACCAAGGACACCCAGGACACTGACAAATCCAAACAGGCCCTTGATATTGCATATTTTTTCACCATGGTTACAGTTGGAGATATGGAGAAGCAAGTATGTAAACTATGTGGGTAAGTCTTGTATTTGTCTGCCAACAGCCTGAGGCATCTGAAAGTATTCCACTAGTGACAAACATAGCTATCAGAATGCTTTGAAAGAGGTACAAAATTACATGTACCAAGTCAACCCAATTGTCAAAATCACCTCTTTTTTTTTTTTTGAATCAAACTTTAGAATTTATTTGCAGGCTTAGACTACCAAATACTATGTACTGTGTCAAAGGAACAGAGAGAAGCCACTACTCTAGGCCTTATTGTGCAAGGTGTCCATCAGTCCCCTTCTAACTCTGTGTTTCTTGGCATTGTTTAGGCGCTTTGATTGGTGGTTGGAGGTGCTCTCATAAGGCTGGTCAGATGTGAAGACCCTGGGCTGTACATTCTCAATCAGCTGCCACACCACAGCTTCACAGGTGGTAAGCACAGGGGCCAGGATTGTTGTAGTCTTGAGGGCGGGTGCGAGGAGTTTGTGGGAAGGATCATGGGTAGGACAGGGAGCAGCCAGCTTGTTTGGCTGGAAGGGGGCTTTGGTTTTACCCTTGTCTGTCTCCACTCCACTACTCTTGATAGCCCCTTTGGAAATGGGGCATTGGTGCCTCTTCATTGACTTCCAAGTGGTGAACTTGTGTCTGCATGCTCTACATTGTCACTTAGGCAAGCAGCCTCCAGCAGCCTCTTCAGCAGCCTTATGGTGCTCATGCCTTGATGTGCAGGCCTGTTTCTGTGCAAGTCGCTTCTTCTCCTTCTGGGCCTGGGTTGCTAGCCTTGTGCCCTTTGAGAGGTCAAAAAAGGCCGAGGGGCCTTGTCCATTGAGAAGCTCTAATAAGTATACAAACATCACCTTTTTCACCTTCTGGAGGGGGTAAGGGACCAGCACAACAGTGCACTTGACCAGGTGGGCATGGAACTGGGGAGAGAACTCGACCCAAAAAATTTTTCCATCCTTGGCCTTTTGGGCCAAGAAGACCTAGGCCTTGAGATTATTGATGGATAGGAACCACTGCCAACAGAAGACATTGAGAATATCAAATACAGAAAGTTCTGCATTCCCAGGAAGAGACTGCTTTACTGCCTGCTTTACCCCAAGGGGTATGTCACAAGGGTTGGCGGCACAGGGGGTGGCATTGTCCAGTGAGACTCTGGAGGATGACTGGACCAGTGTGAGGGGGACTCCTTGAAAACCTGCTGGAGGATCGGAAAATTCTGGAGATCCATGATGAGAAGACCCAGCCCTTGGGGCTTTGCGGCCTTGGGGGCATGGCACAGAGGGAGTGGGGGTTGAAGGCCTTGATGATTCTGGTGAGCTCGAGCCCACCCTGGCTGCACCAAACATTGTTGAAAGGCAACTGAGAGAGGGGGAGGACTCAATGGGCATGGAGGGGTGTGAAGACATCATGAGAAAATCACTGATGGTGGTGGTAAGAAAGCAAGAAGCGATGGTCAAAATTACCTCCTCTTATGACATCCTGCCATTTATGATACTGCCATTACTGAGAACAATTGGCCCTACTGCCTCTCAACTGATAAGCCTGGAAAGGGCAGGGCTACTGCCAGTGAACTATACAAGCTTGCACTTCCTCAGTTTTCTTCAGAATCATTCATCAACTATCTTGTTGGCTTCATTGTTGCTGATGACCAGGTAAGTAAACACCCTCTGCCTCTGAGTCCAGCCCATGTCCTCACTTTTTCCTAGTCTATTCATTTGGTTGAATGCCCAGAATTCCATGACATATGCATGCTCCTTCACCCAGACCTGGAAGATCACAACATCCCCCATCGAGACAAACTGTGGAAGTGTATCATAGAAAAGTGGCACAGATGGTTCGATGGCTTGAAGAAGGAGCTCTGTATATGTACAAAGTCTGCCCTTTGTTGCTCATGAACTCATTTGTATTAGGAAGCACCAGGCTTGATCAGCTTTATAGCCAATGCATGGTCCTCTGCATTGCATTCCTCATATCTTGCCCTCACTGCCCACTGGGTTTCTGAAGTGGAGGGTGGTGGTCCTCTTTCACTGAAGACTGCATTAATAGGTTTTCATCAACTAAAAGAAAAGCATATGGGAAAGAATATTGCTTGAAATATACTTCATCTTCTAAATCGTGCCAGTGTCACCTTGAAAATGAGATTTGTCATGCCCTGGTACTTAGTATTGTAGCATATTGACAAGATCATAGATTGGCTATTTTACTCTCAATAATGCAGAGAACAATGCCATAGCAATGCATGAACTGGAAGCCTTATTGAAGTGCCATGACATCAATTATAAATTTGATCATCTCAACAACTGCATTCAATGTTTTTCACACAAAAAAGCTTCTTGCTCTCTTACCACCACCATCTCCGGTTTTTCCCACGATGGCCCCCAGGTTTCAAACCCCTTACGACGAATTCCTCGCCCGCCATGAGGCCTTCACTGCTAAAACAGATGGAAGGCCCCACGACGTTGCGCTGCTTGCTTCACCCCCGTACGCTGAATTTCCCCTGATTGCTGCAAGTCGTTCGTCCTGGCCCACTATGGGCGAAAGTCTAGCACATCAGGCGGCATTGACAGCCCGTTCTTTGGCTCCCTCCTCTCCTCCTGACACCATCATGCAGCTGGATGAGCCTGGCACCAATTCCCCCGAGTTTTTACCTACCCAGGTTTTTACGGGGACCCCCATTCACGAGCCCACCCAAACCCCCGCCATGGATACTTTGGCCGGGGGGGCTGATCCCTCGCTGGTCAGCTACTTCCCGCCTGGGAAGAAGCTCCCAAAGAAGAGGGCGCTTACTGAGCACACAGAACTTTCCGTGTTTGACATCCTCAACACCTTCCGACGCCGCTGGTTCCTGTCCAAGGACCACCTCAGGGCCCAGGCCCTTTCGGCCCAGAAAGCCGAAGATGGAAAAATTTTTTGGGTCGAGTTCGCTCCCCAGTTTCACGCTCACCTGGTCAAGTGCGCTGTTGCACTGGTACCTCGCCCCGTTCAGGCGGTGAAAAAGGTGATGTTTGTATACATCTTAGAGCTTCTCAACGAGGAGGGCCCCCAAGCTTTCTTCGATCTCACCAAGGGCGACCGGCGGGCAACCGCTGCCCAGAAGGAGAGGAAGCGTCTTGCAAGGAAGAGGAACCGCGCATCGAGGCGAGACCGGCGCAAAGCGGCTGAAGAAGCTGTGGAGCGCACCTCACAACCCGCGTGTACGTACTGCGGATGTAAGTTCGCGGCGCGGAAAGTGGCGAAGAGACACCGATGCCCTCTGGCCAAAGGGGCTAGCCGAGGAACTGGGACTAGGCCTGGGGACGTGAGAACCGACCCAGCCTTTCCCCCGAGCGCGCCGGGCCCATCCAACCCCCCTGCTCCCCCTGACATTTCCCCCGCTACGTTTAAGCCCAGCAAAAAGCGGAAGAAGCCCGTTGCTCCTACCTCTGCCCATGAGGCGGCGCTTGCGTCTAACCCCACGGACACGTTCGACTCTGAGTTTGCGTCTTCCACTCCCGCATTTGCAATGACAGTCGCGGAAGGCCGCCGTTCCGAGAGACTAAACACCTCAAAGAAAAGGAGGACCCGCAAAGGCCTTATACAATCAGTAGCTAAATAGTGTATATTGTCGTTGGTACGCTGTTTTGACGCGGCAAGGGGCGGTCCCCCAAACCGCTATATAAATTATTTCAAAAAAAAAAAAAAAAAAAAAAATGTTTTTCACACATCATCAACATATGTGTGTCTCATATCATCACGTCATCTACACAAGTCTCTAATGAGTATCTCAAATCACTTGAGCCTGAAGGCAATGGTGGTCCATCATTGAAAGATAATAACCATGACTCAGATAACAATGGATGTCACTGTCAGGTCACAGTGTCAGTGTGCATTTAGGGTTCAAGAAGGATCTGACTTGGTTTGTTTAACACAAGCAGATACAGTAAGTCTTTCCACACAGACTCAAAAGGCAATAAGAGGTCAAAATCCTGACTTATAGACTCAGGAAGGTCTTTCAGTAGGAAGCAAGTTGATAGCCTGATATATATTTTTTTTTTTTTTGAATCTGCATTTATATAGCGCAATATGTTTACAAATAACAAAGACGCGCTTGGTCGCACTTACTATGTACTACGTAAGGTATTTCAAGCGACCGGTAGGCAGGGTGAGGATGAGTGTTCAATTGAGAGTGGTATTGTGTTGAATGTGTGAAATGGGGCGTACGCCCGAGGTCGGTTAGCCATGCCACCCTTAGGCCCCCTTTTGCAAGGGAGCTTCCTAGACTTTCTGTACCTGGTGCACAGTCTAGGGGGTGTGAATCAACTTGAGCTATCAGGCATCTTAATAGCCGGATAACCGGCAGAGGATGTAGTTCGATCGAGCCAGGTCTGGGGAGACTGTCCCTGCCTGCTACGGTCCAGACAAGGGGTAAGTCACCTCCCCCTTGCTTTCCCATTCCCTGGCACCTGCTTTGCTTATACCCTTTTGGGTGCAGATTCACAGCATGTCCAGGATCTCTGCCTTGCCAGATTTGGCCTAGCTGGTGGGCCAGGAGTCCGTCTGACTAACTACCCCATTACAGCCTAGTGCCGATCAGGGGCACTGGGTGACCTGTCCAGTGCCTGTGCACATGGTCGGCTTGTTATTAGACCACTTTCCCGGTTTTATCAAACCCTTATCCCCTGATTCCCCACGGTCAAGGAGGAGGTTTGGGGACCCTTCCAGGCTGGGGCTTATTGCTAAGCATCCCGATTAGGGTAGTGGTGAGGCCCGAGCTTTTTGACCTTACAGGCCGGGGACTGAACCAACAGCCCCTGGGCACCACCCCTGGCTGTCCCGCCCTTCACCCCTCAGGCAGGCGGCCACCACGTGCCAGCAGCATTCCCCCCACTATGCCACCGGCCCCCTATAGCCTGATATTTCACAGGAGAATGAGCTTAAGGCTCTTCTCTCTGATTCAAAGTCTTTATATACATGGGGTAAGAGCCACAGAGATCTTTGGAGAAGAATGTAGAAGAGTATAGAAGGAGAGGGAAAGTTATGGAAACTTAGAGAAGCATAGGGAAACTTGTAGAAGTGTAAAGAAAGATCAGTATCAGATATGGGAATGTAATCATGTGATGTTGAATCACATGTTCTGTGACGAAGCATGATGTGTTGTGACAATGGAGATAACAATGACAATGACAATGATGATGACAACAATGATGCTGATGATGAAATGGCACTTTCCCCAGTCAATTAGGCATGATATTCCAAGGCTCAAGCTCAAAAACTTTGATCTCAGTGAACTGGGTGTTCAGCAAGACAATTGGGCTGCACTTCTTCTGATGGCACAATTTGTGAAGAACAGCTGGCCAAATGAGACCACAGGACGAACCCCATTCGAGCTCCTTATTGGTTATACCCCAATGCTCCAGGTGAAACACTTCCAGAAATCAATCAGAGGCAGGAATGGCTGAAACAATTGCGAGAAGATGCACAGGAAGCTATTCTCAAGGTGCAGCAATTCATGGCCAAAAGGAGTGGGCACAAGAAGGGACAGTACTCCTATATCCCTTACAAGGAAGGCAATCTAGTATGGCTCAAGGGAATGAACCTGAAACTCACACACCCACTGGCCAAATTGGCACCTAGGCATTACAGACCCTTCCCTATTGAGAAGGTGGTGTCTCTGATTATTTTCCGACTTACACTCCCATCACATTGGAAAATCTTCAATGTCTTCCATGCCTCCCTCGGAGTCCCTTCTCACACCATATAAGGAGACAGAGGAACATGGGTGTAATTATGTGGAGCCACCACCAGAAATGATTGAGGACATACCGGAATATGAGGTGGAGCAGGTACTGGGAACAAGGCGATATGGGTGCAAGAAAAAGCTTCAATACCTCCTTTGATGGAAAGGATACTCTCAGGCTCATGACAGCTAGGAGCCAGCTGACCAG
Organism: Lactifluus piperatus; assembly: GCA_003315875.1. Lineage (NCBI taxonomy): Eukaryota > Fungi > Basidiomycota > Agaricomycetes > Russulales > Russulaceae > Lactifluus > Lactifluus piperatus. Next base: position 11,747 of record QFDX01001110.1, read on the forward strand.
GTCCATGCCCCCAAGCTAGTTGAAGAATTTTATCACCAGAACCTGAGGGTGGTACAACTTATATAAACCACCAAGAAGAAGAGAACCCCCCATCATACCACTCTACTCCTTGTCCCATGTCTCCTACATACATCAGCAAAACCAGATTTGGGTCATAGCACATGAGGAATTTTATAGCACCCATAGTAACCCATAGTAACCTGGCCCATTTCATAATGCCTCATAGCATGCTTAGCAACCCATAGGGCCATAGTTTCATAGTGTCATAGCAACCCATAGTAACCCAAAATCACATGATAATTTATGTACATAAGATACAGGCTATGCTACAAAAAGAAAGAAAGGAGGAAATGCTAAGATGGAGTCCTCACTCTCTTACAGTCAGGAGTGCAGAATATTGGCAGCAGGGGTAGCTAGTGGTCATTACAGGCATGGTGTAGTGGTCCCTGCGCGCGTGCTGTTGTGGCTGTTGTGGGCATGGTGTGGTGGTTGCAGATGTAGCACAGTGGTCCCCACATGCATGGTGTTGTGGCTGTTGCTCGTACACATCAGGAAAACGTCAACAGTCTTATTTTTTCTTAACTCGTCTTAATTTATGACTAAGACGCAGTTAAGAAGAGGCACCTGTCTGATCTGTCTTGATGTTACTTAATGGAATCTAAGCCTGTTGCGTCTGAGATTATTCTTTAGCTTATCTGTATGCGTCTTATCGGGCCTTTTTTCGACTTATTAAGAGTATCAGAGAAAGATTCAGCTGGGTTATCCAGGCATTTAGGAACCAATTAAGACTGTCTAAGTCGAAACAAGACACGCAAGAGATTTCTAAGTTCAAAAAAAAGAACGCGCAAGAAAGTCATTTGTATTATCAGACAACACCACAAATGATTAAGTACAGGGGGCAGTGGGTAAGAACACCAAGACATATATACATTCATGTCCAACAAAGCACAACAAGACGACATAAGAACTTAGCACCTGATGGAAAGTCAGAATTCAGAAGTATAAGTCACCAATCTCTCTCTGACTCACAGTGGCGACATCAAATTTCAATCATCATTTTGAGGGAGGAGCGGGCACTGCACCAGGTTATACTGGGAAGAGGAGCTGGATGTGCTTGCTGCCCCCGCCGATCATGAAAGGTTTGTGACTCCTCGAGCATCATCCAGGATCGCTTGTAGATTTCGTTGCTTTGTTGCCTTGATATTCTGCATCCACCAGCGAGCGGTGTCACCCCAGTTCTGGTCGCTAAAGTTGAGACCACGAGTCAAGGTTTTGCCCATCCTCTTATTCTTGACCTCCTGAAGTTTGAGAGCTTTAGCCCCTGTGGCCCTGCATTGCGCGATACAGTTGATGGTAATGTTACCATCCTTCCACAGTGTAAGTGTCCGTTCGACCTGCTTCCACCATTAAAAGTCAATCCTGAAGGTCGTACAACATACACATACCGCAGCTTCTGCAACTGCAAGAGCAGCACAAGGGTACGGAATGACATTGTCAGGATAGAGGCCATGCACTTCGCATGCTCCAATGATGGAAGTAAAATATACGGCAAAAACAGGGGCAAGGAACGGGCCCAAGAATATCCCATGGAAGGCCTAACTCAAATAAGTCAATGTTTTGCGCATGTCATACAACGTACCTTCGGATCTGCACCCACCACATCATTATACATGAAGCGGTGGTGATCCAGTTGATACGCCGCAAACTCCTGACGTGCTTCATCTGTGTCATACTCCTTGGCATGGTCCGCATCTTCGAAAAAAGCCGTGATGGTTGCAACTGCAGCTGAGGCAAAGCCACCTCGCCACTCTTGTATGCGTTGTGAGATCTAGAAAGCATCATAGTAAAGCAAAAATTGATGAGGAGACTCCTTACCAGTCTCAAAACATCTGATTTGACGGTACTCCCATCACCGGAACCATCACTAAGATCAACGCCATCTGCGTAGATTGCTTGAGATATGTCGAGAATAGTATGGTGGAATGATTGATCAAGTCTAAATGCATCGCCACAGCAGCTTGCCCATTGATGCAAAGTTGGAATATATAGTTGACGCCACGCGTTTCCTACCCATACCCCTTCTGGCAATGCATCATTCTTGGGTGCACGGCTGTTACGGTTCGGAGGGACCGTATGTGTGAAGAGCACTTGTTCAATGTTCTATCCTTAATCGAAGGATAGCAAGAGCAAATCGAACGAGGAAGAGGACAACTCCTAGAGTGAACCAGTAAATCGCGAATTGAACGATAAGGACGGTAAGGAGGGCTAGCAGAAACGCCAGTCCTTCGACGTGCCTTGTTAAGGCGGAGCGAGGATGTACAAGTAAAGCGAGGGAAATAGTCACTCTGAGCGGATTGTGCCAACGTACTGGTCACAATGACGTTATGGTGCCTATTCGAGCAAGTTGAATGACTAGTAAGTGGACTGGACAATCCACCAAATGACTAAGTCCGATTCGACTACTTGAACAGCCAAGCACGATAACGTGAAGCAACAGGAGAAGGGAACAATCCGATTCTGAACTAAGCTGAAGCTTAGGGCTTCAGCATCGTACTACAGAGCTTAAATACACGTGTGAGAATCACATGTGCTACACTTTTGACATGTGTTTCTAGTAAACACATGTCGCCTCGTCCTGAGCATGTGTTTCTAATAAACACATGCTTCTACAATCACATGTATCGTACAGTTCTTCATGTCAGTCCATAATCACATGTATCGTACATAATCACCTGATCAGGACGCTCCCAGCTCCTATGGGGATAGCTAACCCGTCCAGTCAGTGTCAGAACGTGACAACGGCTGCGCCCAGACTTGGTAGTAACAAGCGACTATGGTGGATAAGAAACTGTAGCAATCAAATACTATCAAACTTACCTTGGTCGTGGCACGAGCTTTGGGTGGCTTGACTGGGCTGCTATGGGCCTCATCACGTTCCGTGCAAGCCATCTCATCCCAATCCGATAGGCCCATGGCAACATCATCGTCTTCACCACCATTTGCAACCTTGACCGTAGCTACATTGGCCGAGAGAGCAGACCGCCTTGACAACATTGAACCTTTAGAGGATACTGTGCGCTGAGAGCGGCCAGCTGGGGAGGAGACAAAACCCAGGCGATTGTCTTTGCTGGGGGCATCCCAAGCATCCCGGAATGTTTTTGTAGCCCAGGTTCTGGTGGAATTGTGGTTGTCCTTGTTACTGAGAGTGTGGAAGTAAAGTGTCACAGGATTAAGCTGGAGCATGGTTGACAGCGCTAGATGCTGTACCTTCGTTGCACGGCCTTGGTTGAGATGGCCGAGGGTTCCGGACGTTCCGAGGTGGTGACATTGGTAAGCATCTTACGCGTGACCCCATCAGCTATGCAATATTGCTTCTGATTATTTAAAGGCAGTCAGATAATCGTCATGGTCCAGCAGGCACCTTCCCCCTACCTTTCGCTGATCTGGGTTCTCCTCTCGAGCTTCTTCAATGTCGTTGTCCTCCTGCCAGGGAATGTTGACACTGTTGAGAGCAGATGATTAGGGAGAATAGCGCTTACTGTGAGTTCAGAGTCATCGTCGTCATCAGTACCCTGATTCCCTGTGCCTTTGTTCTTCTGACAAGGTCAAAAATGTTCGCTGCATGTTAGGTCAGCCTTACCGTTTGGAGTCCCGCTGGCATGCCAACCTTTGTCATTGTAGCATTCCTCTGCAGGGACGCGTGTGCCTGTAACATTCGTTATGTGAAGGACCTTGCATACTGGGAAGTCCCTTACCTTCGGTTTCAGTTTCGGTTTCAATTTTCCTTTTCCTCCATCTTCATCTCTCACGTTTTGCTCAGATGTCGGAGTTTCATCCTTTTGTCACCAAGGATCAGTCTTGGTTCCTTTTCTTAGAACGTCCATGCTTACCATGTCAACATCTTCACCCCGCTCCTAGGGATGTGCAGGGGTACGGGTAACACCGGGGTGTTTGTCCCGGGGGTACCAGGGGTACGGGTGCGGTGTCACTTTCTGGCCGCGCCCAATATACCATACCCGTACCTGCGACACCGCTGGTCACGTGCTTGTGTCTCACCCTTGCCACTGACAGTAGTCAGCCCTCGTCCTTCTCAATCGACGATCCCTCGCTGACGCCTTATTCTTGCCGTTTGCCGCTGACAGTCCCTCTCGCGGGACTCACCCTCCTTTGGCGCAGATCCCGCGCCTCGAGGAGAACCTGGAATTAACGACAACCGTGGCCTCATCCTTCTCAATCGACGATCCCTCGCCGACGCCTTATTCTTGCCGTTTGCTGCTGACAGTCCCTCTTGCGGGACTCACCCTCCTTTGGCGCAGATCCCGTGCCTCGAGGAGAACCTGGAATTAATGACAACCGTGGCCTCGGCTCCCAATACTTCAGGCTCAGCTTACAGTGCTCGAGCAAGAGGTGGCCAAGTTGGGCGTCAGATGTCGCACAGTTCAGTCAGTCAATTGCCTCCAGGCGCGGCACTCCGGGCAGGGCAGCGGCCCCACGAGGACGAGGACGACGGCTGGGGCAGCACCAGCGGCGCGAGGTCAACACCAGCAGCTGCGCGAAGTCAACAGGTAGGGCAGCAG
>QFDX01001111.1:0-43790 GCA_003315875.1 Lactifluus piperatus
GTCCGGTACCCACACACATGCCCACACCTCATACGTCCCATTCCGCTGCGATTCCGTTCCCGCACCCTTGTCCACACGACTTTAGAAATTTCTGATGAGCAACATCTTACATAATTGCTTACTTCGCTGTTGTACGACTTATCTTTGGAATAAATGACTTATTAAAATGTTTTTGTGATTACCTTTTTGAGCTACACATGACAAATAATTAATATATCTAGTCTACTTTTACCCGAAACGCCAAGGCGTTGGAACCTGCCTTATACGGACGGTTCCCACGTTCGCTAAATGTTGCCAACTTTGCGCGACCCGTCACGCGTCACTCCGTCACTGAAATGACTCACGTGCTGAGCTCGGAACGGAACGAAAGCTCGGAACAGATGAAAAGTTCAGAGCCGCGGCTATTCTCTTTGCCCTTCACCTTCCCATTCTCTGCGAAAGGAGCCTCCCTCGCTCCCGTCACCCTTCCATATAACAGCGCACACCCGCTGTACCCTACCTCTGACTAATGTCTCCCAAAACCAACGGAACGGTGGAGGGGCAGGCGCCGCCAGAGGCGGTGGTGGTTCGAGGAGAAGTCGTGTTGTTCTATGCTTATCTCAGCGTCGGGTAACTGTACTAGTCCGCTACGCTTCCCACGCTTGTCATCCCCGGCCCTTTACCCCCGCCTGTACCCGACCCCTACTCCAACGGCGTCTTGGAGTGGAACTGAGCAGACAATGGAGCGCCCACCACCTCCACCCTTTTTGAACTGTGACGACCGTTGCCTCGAGTGCAGTGCGTGCCTTGCCTATACCCCAAAAAACACACTTATTGTCTTGTTGATGGACTTCTCGACCCCTTAATACCCTCCTAGGACATCAGGATTGTACTATACGGTGTTTTCACTACATTATTTCCCCCTTTACTTACCATCTATCCTTGCTTTATCCGCTCCTTTATTCCCCTCTGCATTCCTCACCATCTCTGTGACCCAATCGTCACCCAAGCTGCCTCCAAATATTTCCAAATAGCTAAGTTTTTTTGCCATAAATCGCGCCAGAGGATGAGATAACGTGTGACGACGTTCTGGACCATACGGCTACCCTCTCGCTTTTCGAATCCTTTCATTGCTATTCTACTTACAGCATAGGACGATTCCCTTACCTATAGACGTTTAGAAATGTATTTAAACCCTTAGGATATTCTTGAAATGGGAGCATCTTACAGGAAGAATGCCTCGCTTCGGACTGGAAATAACCAGTGCGCAGTGTGAACCTCTCTTTCTCTCTCTCTTTCTCTCTCTCTCTCTCTTCTTTACTCTTGCGACCGACTTCTACCTTCGCCTCGCAATGCCAAACTGAGCCAACGAGCCCTTAATTGTTGGGTTCAAGGCACTTCATTGCTGCTCTCCCTTCTCTGATCACTCGAACTCGGTGGTTATTAACGTGGTACACAGATGTACGTGTAACACGTGTTACTAGGATCGCGACAAAGACGTGGGGGGAGATAGAGGTACGGAGAAAGCGTCAATCCTATTGGCACCCGCCCACCTCTGAGAGCACATCCGGCCTGAACATCAGCGGCGAGAACGGAAAAGGGAGACAATAAACGATGTACGCTCGACCATGACATCGATGGTCTCTGTCAAATTCAATTTGAGCTTTAATATGTCAGAGAGGACATAACAGATGGGGAAGGTACATACCCCCATCGTCCATGTCCAATGTTGCAGGCGTATCGTCGTGGAGGATTCGATTTCCATCGTAGAAAAACCTACTTTACCGTGACACCAAAGGCCTCAGAGTTAGTATCCACATAACCACGCGACTGATGACCTTTGTTGTTGAAAACAAAATCGAACAAAGGTAGCATTCCCGGAAGGACCACCTGGCAGAGGTCAGGGGTAACTAACGTCTCATCCCGTTTATGGTGTGACGGCTAGCACACATAGCCCAAGTTCAGTGACGTAAAACCCGGAGATTCAGGGGACAAACATACCCGGAACCTCTTGGATGTCTTTTGTTAAGGTCTTGCTGCCTAATCGGGTTACAGCTCAGGACATCAAACGTGCAACCATGTAACTGTTGCGTACCATTCATGAGCATGAGCAACTTCATTACTTCCTAGGTCGTGTGCCTCTCGCAGAGTCAGGGCTGCAGCCATGCGAGCTTCTTCGTCGGTGAGTTGCCCCAAACGTTGTAGCACAGCTTCAATCTTGCTCTCTCCTAATAGTTTCTTTACGAAATTTGTGTACAGAATGTCCAGAGATGTCGCATTTAGGAGAGCCACTCACTGAAACAGCCATGCCTTATTTCTTCGTTGCTAGGACAAGCACCGAGAGCACTCCAACCATGATCTGAACGATGATGATGGAGGTCATCGCAGGCGTAAATGGCATCTCGGGGTAAATATGAAGGCGTTTCAAGAAATTCCCAACACGCTCGAAGAGCTCAACAAGCGCGTCATAACCTGCATTGATGCCACAGGCAGCATAATTAACCCAGAGTTGACGACGATCCACTTCAAGGTGAAGGAGAAACATACCGTGAGGACATCTATGCGGATAAAGATTGCTTCGCAGGTGGGAACGGTACCTGAGATGAAGGGCAAAATTACAAGTGCAAAAACCGGAATGACTCTGCGGAGCTCACCAGAGCTACGGCCTCACCAAGGGTGACAGAAAGCATGGGGGAGCTGGACTACGGGGCTGAGGCAGTTGATCAACTTGTGATACTCACTCCAGCAAGCTTTGCTCTATTTCAAAGGAGATAGTGTCTTCAGAGTCACAATTCTGGAGATGGTGCTGGAGTAGTGCTAGTGCTTGACTTGTAAGGGGTGGTAGAGATCGTGGTCAGTGACATCCAGCCGAGTTCCGGGTCAGTCCGCAAACGCTCAGGCTGTACCATGGTCAGGTGACTGGTTAAAGAGACAAATGCTCAGGTTCGGATCGCCTCCCCACGTCCGACATGTAGGTGGTCGAGTTTCACGTTCGAGAGGGTCAGGTCAGGCTCGGGGAACTCGTCCACCGTCAATAGCTCACTAGTAGGTACTCTTCACCCGGTGGCTGCATAGCTTGCAAATGGTTGAGCACCGGGGCCGCTCCTAGGATGCCGCCAACACATTAACTAAAGCTTCCAAGACTGTGTCACTCAGTATAACCTCACATCAGAGCCATCTAAGTAACATCGTAACAACAACACTGTGAAAATGCGCATTTCAGAGCGTGCATAGTAAGATCGTGCTTCCTCATACCTCAATACCCGCCATACTCCGACAAGAACTGCACAATATCCCGCATTCCATTCCTCGACGCTGCCTGAGATGGTGACCAGCCTTCGTCATTTCGCACGTGAACATCTGCTCCCCATTCGAGTAGAAGCTTCACAACCTCGAGATGACCTTTGAATGATGCAAGATGCAACGGAGTCCATAGGTCCGGCTTCTTTGCGTTTACATCTGCACCTTGGTCAAGTAACAGCTGCACTACGTCCAATTGCCCGTTTCGTGTTGCATAGTGCAACGGGGTCCACCCAGACTTGTCCCGACAATTCACATCTGCCCCACGCCGAACTAATAACTTCGTAACCTCAAGTCTTCCTAGTCTTGACGCCAGATGCAACAGAGTCCCGTCGATTGTATTCCGCTCTTTGATATCCGCACCATGGTCGAGGAATGTCCGTACTATGTCCAGGTTCCCCTCTTCAGATGCGGCAAGTAACGAGGTGCTCCCGTTGTCAAAAAATGGTCCATCTTGCTTGTGGCAAGGTACGAGCTTCACAATACCAGAGTCCGCGCTTTGTGATTCCGTGTCCAGCGTGGCCACGCCTGTGCTGCCGGTGAAATACACGTCCCCTACTCCCATCTTCTCCGCCAAGAAGCGAGCAACATCGTGTTTCCCATTTAGACATGCCAGATCTAGTGCTGTCTCCTTGCTCGCGTTCTGTGTATTGGCATCCGTGCCCGAGTCAATGAGAAGCTTGACAATGTCAAGATGCCCATTCTGTGCTGCAATGTGCAACGGTGTGCAACCATCTTTATCCGTCGAATCAGGGTTTGATCCGGACTCGACCAGTAATCGGACAATCTCGAGCTTCCCATTACTTGATGCCATGTTCAGTGCGGATTTCCCGTCCCCATCTTGCACGTTGACTTTGGCGTTTTGTTGGATGAGCAATTCGACGACGTCAGAGTGGCTGCCAGCTGATGCGAGGTGCAATGGAGTCCTCATCTTGACATCCAGTGCGTTTATATTTGCACCACGGTCGATCAACAAGCAGGCAATTTCAAGTTCCCCGGAAGCGGATGCCAGATGCAAGGCGGTTTTTCTATCTGAGGTGTGATTGTTGATGGTTGCACCTTGGTCGAGTAGGTGCTTTATAATATGGAAATGTCCATTTTGAGAGGCTTCATGCAACGGAACGAAGCCTTGATTATCATGGGAGTCGACCGAAGCGCCATTCTGGATTAACAGCCGCACGATATCCAGATGGCCAGACATCGAGGCCTTCTTCAATGCGGTCCAGCCTTGGTTGTCACGGGTGTCCACAGCAGCGCCATGCTCGAGTAACACTTTCACAATATCAAGATAGCCGAATCGCGAAGCTGACATCAACGGTGTCCACCCTTCGCTGTCAGTGGATTCAACAGCAGCGCCATTCTGGATTAACAGGCGCACGATATCCAGATGGACGGATATCGAGGCCTTCTGCAATGCGGTCCAGCCTTGATCGTCACGGGTGTCCACAGCAGCGCCATTCTCGAGTAACAATTGCACGATATCAAGATAGCCGTATCGCGAAGCTGTCATCAATGGGGTCCAGCCTTTCTCCTCACGAGGGTCCACAACAGCGCCATTCTCAAGTAATAGGCACACGATATCAAAATGGCCATGCCGCGAAGCTGACATCAATGGGGTCCAGCCCTTATTGTCACGGGTGTCCACAGAGGCACCATTCTGGATAAACAGCCGCACAATATCCAGATGGCCGGACGCTGAGGCCATCTTTAATGCGGTCCGGCCTTCATCGTCACGGGCGTCCACAGCAGCGCCATTATCAAGTAATAGCTGCACGATATCCAAATCGCCATGTCGCGAAGCTGACATCAATGGGGTCCAGCCTCTATTGTTACAGGTGTCCACATCGGCACCATTCTGGATCAACAGCTGCACAATATTCAGATGGCCGGACGTCGAGGCCTTCTTCAATGCGGTCCAGCCTTCATTGTCGCGGGTGTCCATACCTGCACCATTCTGGATCAACTTCCGCACGATATCCAGATGGCCAGACGCCGAGGCCTTCTGCAATGCTGTCCAGCCTTCATTGTCACTTGTGTCCACAGACGCGCCATTATCGAGTAACACTTGCACGATATCAAGATAGCCGTATCGTGAGGCTGACATCAATGGGGTCCAGCCGTTCTCGTCACGGGGGTCCACAGCAGCGCCATTCTCAAGTAATAGCCGCACGATATCAAAATCGCCGTGTCGCGAAGCTGACATCAATGCGGTCCAGCCCTTATTGTCACGGGTGTCCACAGCGGCACCATTCTGGATCAACAGCCGTACGATATCCAGATGGCCGGTTCCCGAGGCCTTCTTCAGTGCGGTCCAGCCTTCATTGTCACGGGGGTCCACAGCAGCGCCATTCTCGAGTAACACTTGGACGATATCAAGATAACCAAATCTTGAAGCTGACATCAACGGGGTCCAGCCATCGTTGTCACGGCAGTCCACATCTAACTCATACTGCAGTGGTACCAGCTCAACCTCCAATTCTCCGTCCCGTGGAGCCACATCCATTGCGGTCTCAGGATTGTCCTTCTGTATATTGCGAACCCACTTGACGTTCAATAAGAACTCCACAATGTCACGACGCCCCTTATCCGATGCAAGCTTCAACGGACTTCGGCCTGAGTCGTCTTGCGAATTGACATTTGCACCGTGCGCGAGCAACAGCAGAGCAATGTCGAAATGTCCCTTCACAAGGGCAGCTTGTAATGGCATGGCGTGCATGCCTCCTCTGGCATTGATGTCGCGCGGACGGCTCGTGATTAGGTATTCCACAAGGCTGCGAAATCCACATAGCGCCGCATAATACAACCCAACTGCTTCCGGTCGCGTTGGCCGCTCGCTCGACATGTGTTCCACCCAGTCCCAGGGTCGATCCACATCGAATATCCAAACCCATGTTGCGAAGTATGGCCTTTCCGCGTCAAACAGCTCATTCATAGGCTCCTCAATGCTTGACGATACATTCTCGAATCGACCGTGATCCACCCAATGCTCGGCAGCATATAGGGAAAGTGGATATTCCTTCATTCGTCTTTTATCGACATCGACATCTAGTCGGAGTAACGTGCAGAGGCAGGCCTTTGCGAGAATAGTATGTGCGGGCAGTGGAAGAATGTGATAACGGGAGAGGTCCCCTCCTGCTTGAACTAGCCGACCCGATGTCAAGAATTCTTGTACCGAAAAATGCGAAAATTGGACGACTGGTGACCCATACACATTCACAATACATATTAGACTTGAACATGCTGATAGAACTGCATCGCGAGCGTCCTCTAAACGCCATCCAGAATGATATTCGGGACGTTTCCCGACCTCAAACTGAATCGCAAGAACTTCTGCAAGCTCTTCAACCCGGAGAGGGCGTACCGCCACAGTAACACATTGAAGGAGTCGATAGGCATATTCCCTGTTTCTCGGTTTAATCTCCAACAGAATACGTTCATAAGTGTCATCTAACGTCTCCGGTAATTCTTGCACAGCTTCGCGAAGACTTGCAGGAAAGCAGTGACGTAGCATTTCTAGCTGACAACTAACCCAGCGAAACCTGTTGTGAGTCACATAAGTAATTGTGAAGTCATTGAAATCCTGAGAACTCACATTCCGTCGGACTTTCGCACGAGTACATCGATCACCAGTTGTTTATCCTCCGCTCGCCATTTTTTCATTTTCCTGTCAGATTCGACAATGCACCTGACATAGTTTGCAATATCTTCGTTCTGTCCACACTCCTCGTGAAGGCAGACCGCGTGAGAGGACAAGGGCTCGAGGGTTGATACTATGTCCGCTTCAGGGCGACTGGTCACACACAGTCGGAGTGTTGGAACGCCTAATTCGACAAGTTCCTCTACAAGTTCAATCACTTGGTCTCTGGGGGATACCACTCCTGAGGTGTTCGGACATTCGTCCAAGGCATCCATGATAATGTAGGTCACGGGTTGTTCTGGAAGGCGGAGCATGTCCACCAAACATCGTTTAAGCACATGGTCGCTTGGCTGCTGGGATCCAGCGTCGTGCCTCGAATACAGATCGGAAAGGATATGATAGCAACGATCGGATTTCGCGCTGAGCTGGCGAAGGATTGAAGTAAGGAATCCATGGATACCCTGCTTGGCGTTATCTCGGAAATCGAAATAGAAATATGCCATGAGGGATAATCCAGTGTCGGAAATTGATTTGCACTCTTCAATGACAGTGGAACTAAGTTCAAGGTCTTAACAGCGCTACATAACTGAACTTGGTAAGGCACACACCACAAGAGAGTCTTTCCACAACCCGCTACAAATGTGTACCATAGGAGTCATCAGTAAGAGCAAGAATGGGAGCAGGAAAGCCACGTACGTTTACCATGGACCCATAGCAGAGACCCGCTCTCTTTCCAATCTTCGAAGATACCTTGGGTAAACCAGGTGGCTGTTCCAATGTGATGACTTGTCCGGGCAACGTTGTGATTTTTCGACGGATCTGGAGGTGCCAGCCAACTTCGGACATCCTTTTGCAATTGCTCCCCTGTCACACCAATTCAGCTTCGATACATACCACCAGATAAATAACGGAAAACAAACGTTTCAACTTGTTTATCTCGTTGGTGGCTTCTTGCATGTTAACTTTAATGTACGCAGTCAGCTTGAGTGGCCCGCCACTAAGCGCATGACACAAACAAACCCAGGGCTTGTCTGATCTCATTTATTGAAGCCTTGCCGTCTAAGTATGCCACAGTTCGGTAGATCCCTTGCAATCAAACTTGCATCACGTACCGTCCATGACCACCTTCATATTGTTTACTAGTCCGTGGACCACTTCTAGCGTTTGGACTCCCGTCATCCGAGCTTCTTCTTGGGTGAGTCGATCCAATCTCCGTAACACGGCCTCGATCTCCTTCTCTCCCAACAATTTCTTTGCGAATTTCTCTGCAGAATGTTCAGTAATCATGGGTTTTAGGAAGGGAACTACTTACTGAAACGGCCTTGCTTAATCTGTTTTGTAGCCAGAGAAAGCACAGCGAGTACCTCGAGCAATATCTTGACCACAGCATCGGTCATGATAGGTGTGAATGGGATTTGAGTATAGACATGCAAGCGCTTGAGGAAATTTGCGACACATTCAAATAACTCAACGAGGGCATCATAGCTTGCGGTAACACCACTAACTGCCTGATCGATCGAAATATGGCGAGCATTCAGCGGAGATTAAAGGGTGTACATAGTACATACGGTGAGCAGAACATCAACGCCGACAAATATTGCTTTTGCAGGTGGAAATGGTATCTGCGGGCGGAGGCGTAAAATTATACGGAGAAAACGTTGATTGATGTGGGCTCACGAGAACAAGGGCCTCTCCAAGGGTCCCAGAGATTGCATGGAGGAACTGGACTACAGGGTTAAGGCAGTTGATCAATTTGCGATGTTCGTCCCGATAAGCATTGAATTGGTCCGCTTTGTCTTGCAGTAACTGAAAGATAGCGTTTGCAGAGTCACAATTCTGAATCTGATTTGCGAAAGGATGCTTGGTAAGGTCGATTCCAGTCTGGTTTGCGTAGTCGGCCAATGCATCGATGATAAGCTGAAAGTTAGAAGAGATTGTCGACTCGGACATGGGGCTAGCAGATAGCGTTGAGGTGGTGAGGAGAGATGATAGGCAAGATATTGGGCGGGAGGATTTGGGCGGCAGTTCAAGTTAGTATTGTATACTGACTGACCAGGACTGTCAGCGCTATCGATGGTAAATGCGTCCAGGGCGGAGGGTATAGACGCTTTTTGGACAAGTGGGATAGACGCGGGAGCACCCTGATACACCGACCGCGATCTGACGATTAATCGATCGATTGGGCCCGGCCCGGGGAGGACTCTCTTGGAAAAACGTTGCGCCAAGTCACGAGAACCCAACGGCCTGAGAATCGTCATGGCCTTTCTGGGTCGCAATAAAGGTGAGGTTTGAGTGCTTTCTTGAGCTAAGGTCATTCTCGTCCTTCAGTTGTAACCTCTTCTGGTTCGCGACCAAGTCCGAGTCTCAACGTTCTCAACAACGGTGACTACAGTACAGTAATTTGTTAATACCGGTACCACTCATCTATCACTGGCACTAGGACTCCCCGGACCTGCGAAAACTTTGTATACGTCATGACGCCGAGGCGTTGCCCTTTCAACTTCCATCCACCGTTAATCGTCCTTATTGCCGCGGTCGCTACAACCAAATGTAGTACTTCCGCCCCATCCTTCCCATGCTCCACACCGATCATGTCACATAACCAAGACGAGATCCAATCTAGGTACACGATTTTACAAGTGCTGGGACGTCGAAATGCCCAACTTGGAGTCTAACATCAACAGACCGCTGATCTCCTCGTTCGCATGTGCTGATGGGCGCAGCAGACGGCCATGTGTCCTCTAGGTTGGAGTTCTTTCTGGTTAGTCCCGACGCCATACTTGGTCGCCGTCCAGGGCTGGTCTGTAACGGGGCCTTTCACAGGGAGCAATCATCGGCTGAAATCCCCAATTGCTCAAGCCATGCGAAGAGGTTAAACTTTACATATCTCGGGCCTTGTGACCTGATGCCGCGCCCTAGTCGAATCCAGCACGTTCATTACTCCCTCACTTTTATGAGACAGCTGGTCTGGCTATGATGCAGTGCACTTTTCCTCACTACTCCTGGGCTGCCACGCGATTCTCTTCAGCTCAGCGTAGGATAAACTATGATTTGCTGCTAGTTCCACGTTATGCTAATAAAAAGCTACAAAGAAGTGCTGAAAAAATGATCGTGCATAGAATGTCAGCTCTATCCCGAATGAAGAAAAGTGGCCACATACTTCTCACTGTAAGTTGTTGGGGTGCCTCGAGCGGGGAGCTGCGCTTGTCGTGTGTAGCCTGCCATTGGGGGGTGATGGCCTCTGCACCTCAGGCTTCACAGCTTTTCCCACAGGTCTTCCAAAACGTAGCTGGAAATGGCGACTCGCGCCTGCCAGTGCGAGAGTCATGGGATGCTGTAATATTCCCCACACCCGCGTACTCCAGATAGCATGAGAGTGTGTATTTAGATAGAAGGTTACCCACTGCTTTCGAGCTGGGGCCCGCTGAGCACGCACGATCATACAAGCGTAGGGTTTCCAGCTGTGAACACTTGTACGAACGGCGCAAATGAAAGGGGTGCCGTACAACTCTATGCGCTAACGGCAAAGGGCTTCATATCGGAATAGTGATGAATGATGAATATTGACGATTGATGTATGTTTATCCGGCAAATACGTCGGGTCGAAAATGGAGCAAAGCTGCATATTATCGATGGGGGAGGCGTAGTTTAGTCACTTTTCTCCATAAGCAGCAGTTCCGTCTTTAAAGTCCGTCGTGACAACGGTTGGTGACAACTTTTTCATTATCACCAGAGTGGAAGGAAGCGGAGTTGGGTTGGTTTTGAGAATGCGACTGACCGCCGTGATGAAGGAAGCAACGCCCAATAGGGGTGATCCCCAACGCATTTTCATCCCCAATGCATTTTCATGTGTTTTCAGGAAACGATGACAAACGGCATGCTCACATTAAGCGTGGGAATAATCCCAACATATCCCAGCCGGGACGCCGGGGACCGTGCGATCCGGTCGATGAACGACCCACGTGCTGAGCTCGGAACGGAACGAAAGCTCGGAACATGAAGCGCCGTGGTTGTCCTTGCCAGCTTCTGCGAAAGGAGGCTCCCTTGCTCCCGTCACCCTTCCATATCACAGTGCACAGCCACTGTGCCCCGCTCGTGTCCCGACTCGCCTGAATTTTCGAGTGCCTGGTACTCCGCTACCGTTCGAGCGTGTCCCATGCGATAAAGAACTGGCGATAGTCAAGGTATTCCACCACGCGCTCCTCTGGCGTGCTAATCACCGCCAATTCTGGTGGGGCCATGTTAAGGAGCAGCCGCGCCACATTAACCCTCTCGCGAGCTGTACAACACGAACATTGAACAAGTTCGCGAAAACAAGAAAAGAGAAAGAAATGGCGAGTACGCACCGAGGAGGTACATCAGGATAACGTTCGCCTTGTTCCAGTGCTGTATCATATGTCTCTATTCCGACTAAAATGCAATCGATCGACATGACAAGAAGCATTTCAGCCTCCTCTGCATCCTCGGCTGCGGCCTTCGTCAAGTCTGGTAGCGGATCCTTGACAGACGAGGGGAGTGTGTCGAGCGCGCACTCAATCGTGCGCACCACCGTAACGATGGCCATGCGCGGGACGCCCAGCCTGTGCTCGCGTACACCCTGCAGTGCCGTGCGGCGTTCAGTGGGGTCCGCAGAGAGGGCAAGGGAGGTCAGGAAAAGCGCATAACGCTCGATGGCGTTGTCGCCTAGCGCACCGGCGTACATGGCGATGCGGAACGTTGGCCTGCGCCCTGTCATCCTGGTCCTGTCCAAGATAATGTGTAGCTGTGATACTGTATGTGAAGGGGGTCATCAGCGCCCAAACCCTCTGTACTTGCACTGTAGCAAGAGCTTGCAACTCCTGCTCGAGGTCTGACAGCCAAGCGTCTTCTTCCTCGCTCACTTCGTCCTGCTCTCTACCAGATGACTCCCAAAACCCGCCATTGAGCCGCGCAAGGGCCTCACTCTGGCGCTGCTCGCACAAAACGGAGATCGTCGCCCAAAGTGCATCTTCTCATGTACGGCAAGCAGATTTTAACACGCGCCTTTTTTTCCATGCCATAGGTCCGGACCCTCTTCCTCGTCTTCCTCCGCAGCGACCTCCTGCCGTGTTATGGTTAGTCGCAGAAAAAAGTCAACGACATCACTATTGTGACGACCGACGACAACGCTCACATATTGCAGGCCATGAAAGAGGAGAGAACCGCGAATAGTCGCAGCGCGCCAGGGTGGTATGCATCACGACAAAGTTTAACCGCACCCTCGATACTCCCTACGCGCATATAAGCGAACAGCGTTTGTGACAGCGCCTTATGAAAGCTCTAATAAAGATTATGGGCACATTAGTTATTTCAATAAAGCATGAGTTAATTAATTGCGTACCACATCGTCTGCTGCCAAACTGTGTCCAACCTCTGCCTCCCGTATGACGGCATCAAGACCCATCTTACGCCCCACGTTCTCTGTCGCGCGCCCGATGTTGCCCATCAAAAGGCCCTGCGTCAAGCGATGCTTCGTAAAGGGCCAATAGCCGATCGACGCGTCCGGGTGTGGCGGGCATGCTCCCACTCATCGAGTAATTGGAGAGCTTGTCGGGGCTCTTCAATCTGTCGTAACCATTTAGGATACAGTAGATACTGTATCATTACTTACTATTTAATCGTTGAAGCCCCCGTGGCCGTGAGTGCTGAAGCGCTGAAGTTCCATATAAAGAAAAGGTTGCCCAAATATAGAAAATTAATCGGCTCGAGCCGTGCAACGCCATGTGCTGTGCGAGGGCACGACCACACACTACAGGCTCCGAGTCATCAAAACTGTTATTTAAGACCTTTTCAGGCAATCCACCACATAAAGCATAAAGCGACACCCATCATGCGCCCGACAGGCCTCGTTTGGCCTCAGACCCCACTCGCTTCGACGCTTGGACTTTCCTGCGACGTCTCGTGCCATTCAACTATCACCATAATCATTGTGGCTTTTCGGCTGTACTACAATAACAGTGCGTGCTGGTTTATAACGACCACATTCTCAGTTACCTGAGCGAGTGATTTAGACTCCCCCATTCCCAACCTCTCCCCACAACGAAACCTGCATATTGCTGCCATCACTTGAATATTATTATATTACTTTCACATCAACTTCACAAACACCATTTAATCATGCCTTTGCATCGCTCCTCGTCTCATCTTGTTATCGAGGATGTTGAGATAGCCGATGCCACCAAGCTTGTTGTCGCTGTAACCACCTCCCGTCTTTTTGACACCTGCTACCAGCCACTCTCTGTCATTGCGAAAGCGCCGTCACAGAGACATATTGGAAGACGTTTCTCAGCCATGAGCTAGTACATCGTCAAACGATATCATCTTCACAACCAGCATATAGTCTCACTACTTATTCCTCAGCGGTTTCTAATACTGCGTCGGAGCGGTCTTATTTGGCCCTCACTCCTATCGGTACCACCACTTCCACCCCTAACATTAGCACTGGACCATCTGTGTCCCACCATCCGCCCCCTTCTCCTGTTCCAACCGAAATTGCTTCAGACTTGGAGCAGATCACGATGACACCTGAAGCCTACAAAGCGGCCCTCCTGGCTGAGGGTATCAAAGTGCGAGATTTTATCCACGAGCCTATACAAAATTTGGGCAAAGCACCCGAAGTGTTTGATCCCTCACCATCACTGATCGCCACTGACTGGCACATGCGGAACCCACGGAGAAACCACGGCATGTTGAGCGGCAAGGCATTCTTCTGGTTGATCAAGATCGGCTGGCTTAGTTTGGCCGATGTTACGATACGTGTTCACGTGCGAGAGTTTTCCGCGCTCGCACAATACAGCGAGCTTCCCGAAGAAAAGCGGTACCCGTTCGTCGTTGAACCGAATGAGCCTATGCCGACGCCCTCCGAGCGTGTACGCATGTAATCCAATTCCGGCTTTCCAACTCACGCGGACGACGTGCCAGATCACGTGTTTTTCGGCTATGACCCTACTGGTCATTCAGATGATGATCACCCTCCACCTCGGATATCTTCTGAGGCCGAGCGCGAGCGCGAGGTGGCAACGGCACAAGCGGAAGAGCCCAAGGCGAAGCGGAGAAAGGTCAAATCGACGACGAAGCGACAGCGCCGGGCAAAACCACTACGACGGGAGAACTCGCGTCCCGAGGTATCGTATTGTGTTCCTATGGAGAGGCATTTTTCATTTTCTCGAATTCAATTCTTCTATCAATTTTATTCGCCTCTCTCGTTGTTGAATGTTCTGTCAACTACAGCAGGCATTGTATTTTCGTGGATTTAGCGTTAATCTTCCAACGACTCTAGTTACCGCATTGGTTGCTTACTTCACATACTGCTATTGCTACGGTCACGGTAATACTTGATAACATCGTCGCGCCCCCAAAAGTCCGGGTGAGGGTATGCGTAAGCAGCCAGAATCCAGAAATGTCCCTCACTTTGTGGCTCAAAGGTATTGATACCAGTATTGGGCGTACATAGCAAATCGGAGTAGGCGACACGTGGTACCTGGGTTGAGAACGTCGTTCCGTTCCATCTGAGCTCGTGGCGGCAATGTAATATTGCATTCCAGATTCTTGGGAGGCCAGGACTTTGCCGATGCGTCATCACGTCATCCATCACATGACCGAGATACGTTTCTCAGATGTTCCTAGTTCCTTGTCTACAGAGCCCTACACGGCGCTCCACGTTTATTCAAGTGGTGAAGTGTGTTTGCCGCAACTGGTACCAGTAGTAGTGCATGAGATAGATATTGACAGCAAGTAGCGGTCGACTCTGCCCCATCTCTTGGCCCCGAGTCTCAGACGCCTATGGCAATAACACTATATAGTATGCTAGGCACGGCATCAGCACCGTTAGAAAGTCCCTTCAAATGCTCCGTTCACTCTCCCAAAAGTTGTTATCCCCAGACCCATGCGCACGCGGAGCATGCTCTGCAACACTTGTGGGAAGCGAGATAATCGCGACTCAGTCTTTGGGCAAAAGACTATATTGATAACTATGATCTAACCTGTGGGAAGCGAGATAATCGCGACTATGTACAGGGTAAGTAATGGTATAAAGTGTGATAAGGAATGTGAGTAGTACTGACCTCAGTCTTTGGGCAAAAGACTGAGGTGGTGCGAGTATCGACGGCACGCGTTATATGTGGGGAGAGGAAGGTCCGATCTAATGAAAAAACGAGCGTATGGTATACTATATTAGTTTGGGGGGACTGTGCTAAGGGAGCTAGTCCCTGATCCCCCTACCTCTAAACCGAAAGCGGCTTGGGCTGTACCTCCAACAACACTATCAACGGGCGGGCCATCGGCTCTACTCTACCCGCAGACGCGCGGACTACGTCTTTGAGTTCTCAGACACACCGATTGATGTGCGGGGCTCGCACATGGTGGTGAACTTTTCGCGAGAGGCGCCGCACACCGTCGCGACCGGCATGATCCTGGGCCAGGGACGGGTTCGACGTCCTATCCTTTGCCGATGTGTCAGCGCTGGGAGTTATATCATCATCGTTCATCATGATGTAGTGTCTGTGCCCTGCCATTGTTTGTGTTTATCACACTCTTAGTATTGTAGAGAAAGTACCGTGCCATTCCCATCCTTGGATCCTCGGCTCACACTAACCTGTCGCTGTGTCTAAGAAAGGATTGGGTGGCCCTGTATGCTGGCAAGCTCTAATTACGATGTCCTGGGGTAAGTCGTGATTTAATGTTCTGTAAGCGTGTCCCGAACGAATAAAATAATAAAGCGAAGCATCTCGCGAAAAGTCTCGTTCACCTCTGGTTCGCGCGCAACTTCTTGCCACACAGCGCTTCATTTGGATTGGACCGGTTGACGACTCGATTGTTACACCCGGGGGTAATAGAACACAAGCAAGTCAGATAAATTAGTTCCACTTTCCAAATCTCCTAGTGTATCTCTGCATTTGTCCCAGTGTCATCTAATATACCAGAACGCTAAGAAAACGCGTGTATAAGTGGGTTGTGCATTAACATCGCGCTTGGTCATACCTTAATACGCGCCATACTCCGATAATAATTGCACAATCTTCTTGCTGCGTGGTGCTACCTGAGATGGCGTCTGGCCTTGATCGTTCCGCGCATGAACATTTCCTCCGCATTCGAGTAGAAGCTCCACAATCTCGAGATAGCCATTGAATGATGCGAGATGCAATGGTGTCCACAAGTCCATTTCCTTTGAGTTTACATCCGCGCCTTGGTCAAGTAACAGCCGCACTGCGTCCAAATGCCCGTCTCGTGTTGCCAAGTGCAAAGGGGTCCACCCAGACTTTTCCCGCCGATTCACATCCGCCCCGCACCCAATCAATAACTTCATAACTTCAAGTCTCCCCTCTTTGGATGCCAGATGCAATGCAGTCTCGTTGATTGTACTCCGTTCTTCGATATCTGCACCATGCACGAGCAATGACCGTACCATGTCCAGGTTCCCCTCCTTAGATGCGGCAAGTAACGAGGTGCTCCCGTTGTCATCAAAAGTTGCACCTTCCCCGTGGCTAGGTGCGACCTTTACAATATCAGTGTCCGCACTTTGTGATCCCGCGTCCAGCGTGGTCACGCCCGTACTGGCCATGAAATACACGTCCCCCACTCCCATCTGCTCCGCCAAGAAGCGAGCAACATCGCGCTTCCCATTTACACACGCCAGATCTAGCGCTGTCTCGTTGCTTCCGTTCTGTGTATTGAGATCTGTGCCCAGGTCAATGAGAAGTTTCACAATGTCAAGATGCCCATTCTGTGCTGCAATGTGCAACAGTGTGCAGCCATCATTATCTGTCAAATCCAGATTTGATCCAGATTGAACAAATGAACGGGCAATCTCAAGCTTCCCATTACTTGATGCCATGTTCAGTGCGGATTTCCCGTCCTCATCTTGCATGTCGACATTGGCATTGTCCTGGATGAGCAACTCCACAACGTCGGAGTGGCCATTAGCTGATGCGATGTGCAATGGAGTCCTCATCTTCAGATCCAGTGCGTTTACATTTGCGTTGTGGGTACGTAACAGAAGGAAAAGATCGAGATATCCCAATTCTGCTGTGATGTGTAATGGAGTCCAGCCGCGATAATCTCTAGAATTGACGTCTGCACCACGCTCAATCAAAAAGCGAGCGGTTCCGAGCTGCCTGGAAGCGGACGCCAGATGCAACGCGGATATTCCATTCAGGGAGTGGATGTTGACGGTTGCACCGTGATCGAGTAGGTGTTGTACAATGTCGAGATGTCCATGATATGATGCTTCATGTAATGGAACGAAGCCATCATTGTCATGGGAGTCCACCGAAGCACCATTCTGGATTAACAGCCGCGCGATTCCGAGATGGCCGGATACCGAGGCCTGCTTCAATGGGGTCCAGCCATCATTGTCACGGAATTCAACAGCGGCGCCATTCTGGATTAACATCCGTACGATATCCAGATGACCAGATGCCGAGGCCTGCTTCAATGGGGTCCAGCCTTGATTGTCACGTGTGTCCACAGCAGCGCCATTCTCGAGTAACACTTGCACGACATCAAGATGGCCGTGTCGCGACGCTGACATCAATGGGGTCGAGCCATAATTGTCACGGGATTCAACAGCGGCACCATTCTGGATTAACAGCCGTACGATATCCAGATGGCCGGATACCGAGGCCTCCGTCAATGAGGTCCGGCCGAGATTGTCACGGGAGTCCACATCTAATTCATACTGCAACAGTTCTCGCCCAACCTCCAGTGTTCCGTCCC
Organism: Lactifluus piperatus; assembly: GCA_003315875.1. Taxonomy (NCBI): domain Eukaryota; kingdom Fungi; phylum Basidiomycota; class Agaricomycetes; order Russulales; family Russulaceae; genus Lactifluus; species Lactifluus piperatus. The sequence continues at coordinate 17,648 of QFDX01001111.1, forward strand.
ATGAAACCGCGTCCATTGCAGTCTTAGTATTGTCCTTCTGTATACTGGCAACCCGCTTGGCGTTCAATAAGAACTCCACAATGTCACGATGCCCCCTTTCTGATGCGAGGTTCAACGGACTTCGGCCCTCGTCCTCTTGGACATTCACATCTGCACCGTACGCGAGCAACAGCAGGGCAATGTCGAAATATCTCTTTACAAGGGCAACATTTAGTGGCGTGTCGTACATGCCTCCTCTGGCATTGATGTCCCACGGACAGTTTGTAACCAGGTGTTCCACAAGGCTGCGAAATCCACATAGCGCAGCATAATACAACCCAACTGCTTCAGGCCGCGTTGGCCGCGAACTCGACATCTGTTCCACCCAGTCCCACGGTCGATCCACATCGAATATCCAAACCCATGTTGCGAAGTGTGGCATTTCCGCGTCAAACAGCTCCTTCATAAGCTCTTCAACGCTTGAGGATACATTCTCGAATCGACCGTGATCCACCCAATGCTGGGCAGCATATAGGGAAAGGGGAAATTCCTTCATTCGTCCTTTGTCGACATCGTCGTCAAGTCGGAGTAGCGTGCAGAGGCAGGCCTTTGCGAGAATAGTATGTGCGGTCAGAGGAAGAATGTGATAAGGGGAGAGGTCCCCTCCTGCTTGAACAAGTCGACCCGATGTCAAGAATTCCTGGACCGAAAAATGCGAAAACTGGACGACTGGTGACCCATCCACATTCACAATACAGATTAGACTTGAACATGCTGATAGAACTGCATCGCGAGCGTCCTCTAAGCGCCATCCAGGATGATATTCAGGACGTTTGCCGACCTCAAACCGAATCGCAAGAACTTCTGCAAGTTCTTCAACCCGGAGAGGGCGTACCGCCACAGTAACGCATTGAAGGAGCCGATAGGCATATTCCCTGTTTCTCGGTTTAATCTCCAGAAGAATACGTTCATAAGTCTCATCTAAGGTCTCCGGTATATCTTGCACAGCTTCGCGAAGGCTTGCAGGAAAGCAGTGACGTAGCGTTTCGAGCAGACAACTAACCCAGCGAAACCTGTTGTGATTCACATAAGCAATTGTGAAGTCATTGAGATCCTGAGTACTTACATTCCGTCGGACTTTCGCACAAGAATATCGATCACCATTTCTTTATCCTCCGCTCGCCATTTTTTCATTCTCCAGTCAGATTCGACAACAGACCTGACATATTTTGCAATATCCTCGTTCTGTCCACTCTCTTCATGAAGACAGACCGCATGAGAGGACAAGGACTCGAAGGTCCGTACTATGTCCGCTTCGGGGCGACTGGTCACACACAGTCGGAGTGTTGGAACACCTAATTCGACAAGCTCTTTGACAAGTTCGATCACTTTGTCTCGGGGGGACACCACTCCTGAGGTGTTCGGACACTCGTCCAAGGCATCCATGATAATGTAGGTCACGGGCTGTTCATTAAGGCATAGCATGTCCACTAAATATCGTTTAAGCACAGGGTCGCTTGGCTGCTGGGATCCTGCGTCGTGCTTCGAATACAGGTCGGAAAGGATATGATAGCAACGATCGGATTTCGTGCTGAGCTGGCGAAGGATTGAAGTAAGGAATCCATGGATACCCTGCTTGGCGCTATCTCGGAAATCGAAATAGAAATAAGCCATGAGGGATAATCCAGTGTCGGAATTTGATTTGCACTCTTCAATGACAGTGGAACTAAGTTCAAGGTCTTAACGGCACTAGATAACTGAACTTGGTGAGGCACATACCACAAGAGAGTCTTTCCACAACCCGCTACAAATGTGTACCATGGGAACCATCAGTAAGAGAAAGAAGGGCAGGAGGACAGTCACGTACGTTTACCATGGACCCATAGCAGGGACCCGCTCTCTTTCCAGTCTTCGAAGATCCCCTGGGTAAACCAGGTGGATGTTCCACTGTGATGACTTGCCCGGGCAATGTTGTGATTTTTCGACGGATCTGGGGGTGCGAGCCAGCTTCGGACATCCTTTTGCAATTGCTCTCCTGTCACACCAATTCAGCTTCGATACATACCAAAGAAATAACGGATGACTAACGTTTCATCTTGTTGATCTCGTTGGTGGTTTCTTGCATGTTAACTATGTACGCAGTGAGCATGGAGTTACCTACAACTAGGCGCATGCACAAACATACCCAAAGCTTGTCGGATCTCAGTTATTGATGCCTTGCCGTCTAAGTATACCACAGTTCGGTAGATGCCTCGCAAGGAAAGTTGCATTGCGTACCGTCCATGACAACCTTCATATTGTTTACTAGACCGTGGACCACTTCTAGCGTCTGGACTCCTGTCATCCGAGCTTCTTCTTGGGTGAGTCGATCCAATCTCCGTAACACGGCCTCAATCTCCGTCTCTCCCAACAATTTCTTTGCGAATTTCTCTGCAGAGCGTTCAGAAATCATGGGTTTTAGGAAGCGAATGACGTACTGAAACGGCCTTGCTTAATCTGTTTTGTAGCCAGAGCGAGCACACTGAGCATCTCCACCAATATCTTGACCACAATATCGGTCATGATAGGTGTGTGTGGGATTTGGGTATAGATATGAAGGCGCTTGAGGAAATTCGCGACACATTCGAATAGCTCAACAAGGGCATCATAGCTTGCGGTAACACCACTGACTGCCTGATCGATCGAAATATGGTGAACATTCAGCCAAAAGTAAAAGGTGTACATACGGTGAGAAGAACATCAACACCGACAAATATTGCTTTTGCAGGCGGAAACGGTACCTGTGGGCAGAAGCGTAAAATTACAACGAGAAAAGACAGATTATTTGGGGGGCTCACGAGAACAAGGGCCTCTCCAAGGGTACCATTAACTGCGTGGAGGAACTGGACTACAGGGTTAAGGCAGTTGATCAATTTACGATGTTCGTCCCGATAAGCATTGAATTGGTCCGTTTTGTCTTTCAGTAACTGAAAGATAGCGTTTGGAGAGTCGCAATTCTGAATCTGGTTTGCGAAAGGTTGTTTGGTAAGGTCGATTCCAGTCTGGTTTGAGTAGTCGGTCAAGGCATCGATGATAAGCTGAAAATTGGGAGAGGTTGTTGACTCGGACATGGAGCTAAGAGGCAGCGTTACGGTGGTGTATTGCTTGTGAGAAGAGATGAAGGGAAGGCATACGGTGGGAATATCTGGGTGTCACTACTATACCGATTAGGACGAACAGCCCTGCAGTAATGCGGACTAGATCTAACTGATAACGATTAGATCATATAATCACAGCCCGCAAATCTCCGTAGTCTTAAACATAGCGCCTGAATTCTATTCTGGGATCGCTGCAGCTGAGTTCCCCGGAGCCTTGAGCGCCGCGGCTGAGCCATCCTAAGTTAAGTCACTCTCGAACCCAAGCTTCACTTTTATATAAAATCCCCACTGACACGTGCTCAACGTACCCTCATTGCTGCACCATCAGACGCCAGATTTAAACATCATGGTCGTCAGTCACTGGAAGGAACTGAACGATTAGGCCGTATTACTGTCAGTAAGTGACTCGTCATTGTCTTGCCCATGTTCACTCTCTACAGCCTCGGACTCTTCCCCACATCCTGTGGCATCTTTCCCTCCGACGAGGAGAGATTGCGCGCTCTCTATCCCCAACATCCCGCGACCAATACCGACACGAAACCATTATTCATCCAAGAATGTGTCCAAGAAGGAGATGAGGTATCTCTGCGGAAGGTATGGTCTGGTCAATGTGCGTGATACTGTACTACGTGGCTTCCCATGTTGTTCTGCTCGCGATTGTAATCTGAAAAGTGATCGACAGTACGTTTCTGCCACCACTCGGACACTATCCAAGACCGAAGGTGTCAGCTTCCGATGTCTCCTTGCGGCGCTCCTCGCTTCGCATCCCTTGCATATCCTCAAAGACGAAGCCTTCCTCGCAGCGGTCACCACAATCGGTGCGGGCGCATATCCATATTATATCCTTCTTTATTTCCAGTAGGGACACGACAAACGTGCTTCTTGCGGTGCTCCAGTTCATTGCGCATATGAACCCTTTTTTGGCTCAACTTGTTGAGATTATATCACACGGGCACGCCCGTGTGCTCGCCTTCATGCAGCTTCATGGGTATGGTCGCCACGGCGTGACTGCGGTTTGCGTGGGATGTGCTTCGGAGATCCGCATATAAACTTATCCACCCCTCCCCTCCACCCCTGGTCTCTCGCCATATCGACGAGATACTCCTGACCCGCATTCACTGTCACCTGCGTGGCAGGCGTTCGCCCAGCCCCGGGACGCGGATACTAACTTACCCTTGCCACTAGTTGACACCCACCCGACAGCACAGGACGTGACACGCGGCCAAATCCTGGACACTATGATCACAGCGTGCACTGTGTTGGAGTGGCAGTCCGATCCGCGGCAATTATTAATAATAGCTCAACTAAATATTGCGATGCGATATGTCCTAAGGGTCGTTTGCGGTCTATCCCAGCGGGCGTTCGCACAGCGCAAGCGCACGTGACCCGTTGATGAATAACTCACGTGCTGAGCTCGGAACGGAACGAAAGCTCGGAACAGCTCAGGTGCCGCGGCTGTGCTCTTTGTCCTTCAGCGAAAGGAGCCTCCCTCGCTCCAGTCACCTTTCCATATAACAGCGCACAGCCGCTGTACCCTACCTCTGGCAAGTCTCTCCCAAAACAAACGGAACGGCGTCTTGGAGTGGACAACGCAGTGCCCATGACCTTCGCCCCTTTTTGAACTGCGACTACCGTTGCCTCGAGTGCAGTGTGTGCCTTGCCTATCCCCCCACGAACGCTCTTACTGTCTTGTTGATGGTGGTCTGGACCCCTTAAGACCCTCGTAGGACATCAAGATTGTACTATACGGTGTTGCCACTGCATTATTTTCCCCCTTTACTTACTATATCCTTGCTTTATCTCCAAATAGCTAAGTTGTCATAAATCGCACCTGAAGGATGAGGCGACGTTCTGGACCATACGGCGACACTCTCGCGTTCTGAATCCTTTTATTGTTATTCTACTTAAAGCCTAGGGATGATTCCCTTACAGTACCTATAGACGTGTCAAAAGTCATTCAACCCTTAGGCTTAGGATACTCTTAGGAATGGGAGCATCTTACAACAAGAATGCCTCGCTTCGTCCTTGGAATAACCAGTGTGATCCTCTTATTCTCTCTCTCTTCTCTCCTTTCATCCCCTTTACTCTTGCGACCGACTCCTACCTTCGCCTCTCAATGCCAAACTGAGCCAACGAGCCCTAAGTTGTTGGGTTCAAGGCACTTCACCGCTACTCTCCCTTATCTTATCTTAGGTCTCGAACTCGATGGTAAATAACGATGATTAACGTGGTGCACAGATGTACGTGTAATACGTGTTACTAGGATCGCGACAAAGACGTGGGGGGAGAGAACAGGTACGGAGACAGTCGATGGCGTCAAACCTGCTGGCACGCGCCACCCACTGAGAGTACATCCCGCCGGAACATCAACGACGAGAACGGAAAAGGGAGACAATATACGACGTATGCTCGACCGTTCAATTTGAGCTTTAACAGATAGAGAGGACATAACAGATGGGAAGGTACATACTCCATCGTCCATGTCCAACGTTGCAGTCGTTTCGTCTTGGAGGAATATCGATTCCCATTGTACAAAAACCTACTAGTATTTTACCGTGACATCAAAGGCCTCAGAGCTAGTGTCCACATAACCACGCGACTGATAACCTTTGTTGTTGAAAACAATCGAAGCAAGGTAACACTCCCAGAAGGACCGCCTGGCAGAGGTCGGGGTAACTAACGTCTCATCCCGTTTATTTCCTTGATTACCTCTGGTGCAACGGCTAGCACACACAGCCCAAGTTGAGTGACGTAAAACCGGAAATTCAGGGGACAACCATACCCGGAACTCTTGGATGTCTTTTGTTAAGGTCTTGCTGCCTAACCGGATTACAGTTCAGGGCATCAAACATGCAACCATGAAACTGTTGTGTACCATTCATGAGCATGAGCAACTTCATTACTTCCTAGGTCGTGTGCCTCTCGCAGAGTAAGGACTGTAGCCATGCGGGTTTCTTCCTCTGTGAGTTGCGCCAAACGTTGTAGCACAGATTCAATCTTGCTCGATCCTAATAGTTTCTTTACGAAATTTCTCTACAGAACGTCCAGAGACGTCGCATTTAGGAGAGTCACTCACTGAAACAGCCCTGCCTTATTTCTTTCGTTGCTAGGTCAAGCACCGAGAGCACTCCAACCATGATCTGAACGACGATGTCGGTCATCGCAGGCGTAAATGGCATCTCGGAGTGAATATGAAGGCGTTTCGAGAAATTCCCAACACGCTCGAAGAGCTCAACAAGCGCGTCATAACCTGCATTGATACCACAGGCAGCCTAATTAACCCAGAGTTGACGACGATCCATTTGAAGATGAAGGTGAAACATACCGTGAGAACATTTATGCGGGTAAAGATTACTTCGCAGGTGGGAACAGTACCTGAGATGAAGGGAAAAATTACAGGTGCGAAAACGGAATGACTCTGCGGAGCTCACCAGAGCTACGGCCACACCAAGGGGGACAGAGAGCATGGAGGAACTGGACTACTGGGCTGAGGCAGTTGGTCAACTTGCGATATTCATCCAAGTAAGCTTTGAACGGCTTTGCTCTACTTCAAGGGAGATAGTGTCTTCAGAGTCACAATTCTGAAGTTAGTCGGCAAAAGCGGTTTTTATGAGATATATGCCGGTCTGCTTGGCATAGTCGGACAAAGCCTTGAAGTTCGAAGATGAAGGTATCGTAGAGGACATAGAGTTCAGAGCTGGTGCTGGAGTAGTGCTAGTGCTTGACTTGTAAGGCATGTAAGGGGTGGTAGAGATTGTGGAGAGAGATCGTGAAGTGGTCCGCAAATGCTGAACATGGGTCAGGTGACTGGCTAAAGCGACAAATGCTAAGCCTGGACCTATTAGTGAACGACTATTTTCACTAAAACTACAAAGACGGGCTTGCCAGGCTAGCCTGGACCGAGCACGCTTGGCCCCGTCACGTCCCGTCACGCTTAGGCCGAATCATGACTTGAAGCTCAGAAGCACATCTCATGTGGCTTTCCAGCCCGTGCAACAAGGTGCAAGCTATTCTAATTTCATCTGGAACGCTTTCGTATGGCGCTTTGGGGTCGCAATAAGCCTGAGGTTGAGCAATGATAATCAGTTGAGTAACCTGAGTTGTCCCCGAGACTGACTTCGCTTTCGTAATTCCGACGTACTTTACGCCCTGTCTTCGGTTCGTAATGAGCTCAGCGACGGAGGATACGGCAAAAGTCTACCCCAATTTTTACTGTCGTTATCAGGCGGCAGGTCACGATAACTTGAACAAACTCAGCAATGCTAGTTGTGATGACTCCGAGTCCTCTTGCGTATGTCCACCTCGCCAGTCTGGGGAAATTCTCTTACAATCTAAGGTATCTCTCGCCGGAAAGTGTCAGAAGATGGAGATCTGTGAACGTTGAACGACGTCCATGATTTAGCCGCCTCACTTGTCGCTATATGCGCGATCGCAAGTTAAAAATGACTGACGGTACCCATTTCTGCGTCGCGCTGACATTACCCAAGGGTGAAAATACTACCCTCCTGGGTCTCGTCGTGGTGCACCACGCGCATCCCTCCGGGTATCCTGGTATAGAAAGCTTGCAGCGCAGGGTTTGGCACAACCGATATCTTCCTCATATGCGGCGGGGACGTAGCAAAAAGGGGGCGGGCGGCGCTCAATATGATGTCCAGGTTCATTGGGGCACATCAATCCTCTGCATATACTGGTACTATAATGCTCCGTGTGTCGACTCACTGCCGAGTATTTCCAATTTTTGGGGCCTTCAGAAAAGGGGACTCGAGTGCGGTGGGCTTAGCGCTTGGCCTACTGCGAGAGTAGAGTCTGTTCCGTCTCTTGGTGCCTCACAGCCTTACTATCGTGTATCTCATCTTGTACTTCAGTCACCTCCAGGGCCTTTTTAGTTGTGCCTTAGCATGACGCGCCTTACATATGTCGTGCCTGGGGGGATACAGCAAAAACGAACATATTAGGTCAAGTTCCCAAGTCCGAGTTACCTGGGATAACCTCCCATCCGTTACAGAGTCATCGAAGTAGCATTTTAACAACAACACTGTGAAATCGTACATCTCAGAGTTTGTATAGTAATACCATGTGTCGTCATACTCAATACGCGTCATACTCTGACAATAGTTGCACAATTTTCGGTACATCGCTGCCTGGTGCTACCTGACATGGCGTCCGGCCTTCATCATTCCGCGCATGAACATCCCTTCCCCTCTCCAGGAGCAGCTTCACAATCTCGAAATGACCATTGAATGATGCAAGGTATTGGTACCAGCATTGGATGCGCATAACAAATAGGAGAAAAGCGACACGTAGTACCTGGTTGAGAACATCGTTCCGTTCTGTTCCGTCTGAGCTCGCGGAGGCATATACTGCATTCCGGATTCTGGGGAGCCCAGGAAGAAGAAACTGAACTTCGCCGACATGTCATTCATCACCATCACCATGACCGAGGTACGTTTCCCCGACTGCTCCTTGTTGACAGTGCCCTACGGCAAGTAGCTGTCGTCCCTGCCCTATGTCTTGGTCCCGGACGTTCATGCAATGACATGACATAGTACGCCAGGCACGGCATCAGCACTGCTAGAAAATACCTTCATATGACAGCTACTCGAGCTATTGCCACCCAGCGGATGAGTCGTCGCATACTCTCCGTCCGGTCTCTCTTTTAGCCGACCCTCGTTCTCCCCGGCGCGTTCGGGATAAAGCATATATCGCGAGTCAGCAACGGTGTTCGCCAGGCGCAAGGCGCGTCGGACGTTACTAGCGTGCGGCGTCGGTTATGAGTGAGTGGCATGGCTATGAGAGGAAGTAGCGCTAGAGCGCACTCGGGTATATGTGTATGTGGGGACATGAGGATCGTGTGTAGGCGGAGTATAGGCTCCGAAATAAACAGCTGGCTGATACGTGCCAATTCCCGCGTGCGACAATCATCTGCAAGGCATCGTATCGTAAACACCAAGCACCCAGAAGAGGCGCCGCGTATGGAGGACTCGCCGGCGGCGATCTTGCTATCCGGGACCAACCAATCCGTACTTAACAACTTGAGTATCTGCTTGCGCACGCTAGATACTATGCCCTGTACCCCGTCGCGTGAGTACCGAGAATAGGAGGGGAACGAAAATGGGATGCGCACCACATAATCCCTGAGCCACGCTCCGCGCGTCCCGACTCGTCTGAATTTCCAAGTGTCTGGTACTCCTCCACGCGCTCGAGCATCTCCCAGGCAATAAAGGACTGGCGATAGTCAAGGTATTCCACCGCGCGCTCCTCTGGCATGCTAATCACTGCCAATTCTTGCGGGACCATGTTAAGGAGCAGCCGCGCCACACTGACCCTCCCGCGAGCTGTACAACACGAATGAACAAGTTCGCGAAAACAAGAAAAGGGAAAGACATGGCGAGTACGCACCGAACCTCAGGATGGTGTTCGCATGTTCCAGTGCTGTATCAAACGTCTCTATTTCGACTACAGTCCACTCGATCGACATGACAAGAAGCATTTCAGCCTCCTCTGCATCCTCGGCTGAGGCCTTCGCTAAGTCTGGTAGCGGACTCTTGACGGACGAGGGGAGTGTGTAGAGCGCGCACTCGATCGTGCGCACCACCGTAACGCTGGCCACGCGCGGGACGTCCAGCCCGTGCTCGCGTGCACCCTGCAGTGCCGTGTGGCGTTCCGTTGGGTCCGAAGAGAGGGCAAGGGAGAGCCTGGGAGGCCAGGAAAAGCGCATAACGCTCGACGGCGTTGTCGCCTAGCGCACCAGCGTACATGGCGATGAAAGAACGTTGGCCTGCGCCCTGTCATCACGGTCCTGTCAGAATGTACAAGCTGAGTAGATAGGTAGTCGTGGGGACTTGCTCCGAGGACTTGGAGATATGGTTCAATGATGATTTGTATGGCCATTGGAGAAACCGTAATATCGATCATCTGTAAGTAGAGACACAGCTGGGCAATTAAACATGTCATCATCGGGTACCTGACAGTGATGACCGTCAGCAACAGCAGTGTTGGATGCGATCAAATAGTCGTAGTGGAGGAAACGAGATACGCACTCCGATCGTTCTGGGTCATACGCCCCCATCCCGTAGCCAAGATGTAAAATCATTTCATAGTGCGTGCGTGCGGTCCAAGATGATGTGTAGCTGTGAGATGTGAAGGGGGTCATCAGTGCCCAAACCCTCTGTACTTGCACTGTAGCAAGAGCTTGCAACTCCTGCTCGAGGACTGCCAGCCAAGCGTCTTCTTCCTCGCTCACTTCGTCCTACTCTCTCCCAGATGATTCCCAATACCCGCCATTGAGCCGCGCAAGGGCCTCACTATGGCCCTCGTCGCACAAAACGGAGATCGTCGCCCAAAACGCATCTTCTCATGTACGGCAAGCAGATTTTAACACGCCTGAGGTCTGGACGGAAGGTGCGAGCACAGCATACAAGCTGCGTTAGGTGTGCGACAAGTGGGAATCAGGAGCGGCGCGCGTGCAAGTAGTCTTCCACAACACGCGCCTTTTTTTTCCATGCCATAGGTCCGGACCCTCTTCCTCGTCTTCCCCCGCAGCGACCTCCTGCCGTGTTATGCTTAGTTGCAGAAAAAAGTCAACGACATCACTATTGTGACGACCAACGACAACGTTCACGTATCGCGGGCCATGAAAGAGGAGAGAACCGCGAATACTCGCAGCGCGCCAAGGTGGTATGCATCACGACAAAGTTTAACCGCGTCCTCGATACTCCCTACGCGCATATAAGCGAACAGCGTTTGTGACAAGGCCTTGTGAAAGCTCTAATAAAGATTTTGGGCACATTAGTTATTTCGATAAAGCATGAGTTAATTGATTGCGTACCGCATCATCTGCTGCTAAATTGTGCCCAATCTCTGCCTCCCGTATGACGGCATCAAGACCCATCTTACGCACAACGTTCTCCATCGCGCACCCGATGTTGCCCGTCCAAAGGCCCTGCGTCAAGCGATGCTTCGTAAAGGGCCAATAGCCCATCGACGCGTCCGGGTGTGGCAGGTATGCTCCCACTCATCGAGTAATTGGAGAGCTTGTCGGGGCTCTTCAATCTGTCGTAACCATTTAGGATACAGTAGATATCATTACTTACTATGTAACGTTGAAAAGTTGAAGCCCCCAAGTGGCCGCGAGAATTGAAGTTCCATATAAAGAAAGGTTTGCCCAAATATGGAAAATTAATCGGCTCAACTGCAACTCGAGCGAGCCGGTGAACTGGTGAAGTCCTGAGCCGTGCAACGCCATGTGCTGTGCGAGGGCACGACCACACACTACCTCCGAGTCATCAAAACTGTTATTTAAGACCTGTTCAGGAAATTCACCACATAAAGCGACACCCATCGTGCGCCGGACAGGCCTCGTTTTGCCTCAGACCCTAGTCGCTTCGACGCTTGGACTTTCCTACGACATCTTGTGCCATTCAACTATCACCAAAATTACTGTAGCTTTCGGCTGTACAGTACTACGATAACAGTGCGTGCTGGTTTATTACGACCACATTCTCAGTTACCTGAGCGAGTGATTTAGACTCCCCCATTCCCAACCTCTCTCCACAACGAAACAGTGACCGAAACCTGCATATTGCTGCCATCACTTGAATATTATTTTCACATCAACCTCACAAACACCATTTATTCATGCCTTTGCGTCGCACCTCGTCTCATCTTGTTATCGAGGACGTTGAGATGACCGATGCCACCAAGCTCGACCTCGTTGCAACCACCTCTCCCGCCTCTTTGACATTACCCCCTGCTACCACCCACTCTATGCCACTGCGAAAGCGCCCTCATAGAGACATATTGGAAGACGTTTCTCAGCCAGCAGCACGTACAATCGCCAACTATATCGCCGTCGCATTCAGCCTCTAGTCTCACCACTGATTCCTCAATGGTTTCTAAAACTGCATCGGGGCGGTCTCCTTTGACACCCTCCTCACCCCTATCGATACCACCACTTTTACCCCTAACATTAGCACTGGACCATCTGTGTCCCACCCTCCGCCCCCCTCTTCTGTTACAACAGAAATTGTTCCCGACTTGGAGCAGATCACTATGACACCTGAAGACCACATAGCTGCCCTCCTGGTTAGAGCATCCCAGTGCAAGATTTTATCCACGAGCCTGTACAAAATACGCGCGAGGCACCCGAAGTCTTTGATTCCTTACCATCACTGATCGCCACCGACTGGCACATGCGTAACCGACAGAGAAACCACGGGATGTTGAGCGGTAAGGCACTCGTCCGGTTGATCAAGATTGGCTGGCTTACTTTGGCCGATTTTATGAAACGTGTTCACGTGCGAGAGTTCTCCGCCCTCGTACACTATAGCGAGCGTCCCGAAGCGGTACCTGTTCGTCGTTGTACCGAATGAGCCTATGCCAATGCCCTCCGAGGTGTACGCATGCGATGCAATTCCGGCTTTCCAACTCACGCGGACGACGTGCCAGACCGCCTGTTTTTCGGGTATGACCAAGATGGTGAGCACCCCCGCGTCGGATATCTCCTGAGGCGGAGCGCGAGGTTGCAACGGCACAAGCGGAAGAGCTAAAGGCGAAGCGGAGAAAGTTCAAATCGAAGACTAAGCGACAGCGCCGGGCAAAACTGCTACGAAGGGAGAACTCGCGTCCAGAGGTATACAGTAGCATTGTGTTCCTAAAGAGAGACATTTTCCATTTCCTCTAATCCAATTCTTCTATCAAAATGTTCGCCTCTCCCGTTGTTGAATGTTCTGTCGTAAACTACTGCAGGCATTGTATTTTCGTGGACGTAGCGTTGTAGATGCTGCTGCGAGATTGAGAGTGTCGACCCAATGAAGAGGTAGACAAGGTAACGAGGGGAAACGCGGCGATGAGGTACAAGGCACAGAGCTAGATAGACACTGATAAGGGAGTTTAGAGCTTTGATAAGGCAGAGAGGCTTTGGCTTAGATCGCACTGAGGTTTAGAGGCAAGATGAGAACTTGGTTTTTTTTTAGAGGGAGACAGGAGGGGGTTTATATACATGCAGAGGACAATAGGTAGAGAGAGACGCAAGGGAGTAAGTAAGAAACACAGTCAGATTAGCAGGAGACACAGATAAAGCGCAAGTAAGAGCTTGTGAGACAAAGGGTATGTGAGAGAAACACAGTCAGAGACACAGAAGAGTAATGAAAAATAAGTAAGGTAAGTGAAGCAAGACAGTCACAAGAGAAAAGCGTATGAGAACAAACGAGACACAAGAAGAGCATACGAGATAAGTTTGAGGCTGTCAAAGCAGACGCTTTTGCAGTGCGTCGATGGGTGTGGTGAATCGTAACAAAGCACGGAATGTGTCCGCACGCCACGAAGCTTCCTTACAGCGTTAATCTTCCAATAACTCTAATCGGCGTTACCGCATTGGTTGCTTACTTCACGTACTGCTATTGCTACGGTCACGGTAATGAAATACTTGATAACATCGTCGCGCCCCCAAAGGTCCGCGTGTTTCCATAGGGTATCCGTCACTTCGTGGCTCAAAGGTATTGGTACCAGTATTGGGTGTGCATAACAAATAGGGGAAAGGCGACACGTAGTACCTGGGTTGAGAACATCGTTCCGTTCCGTCTGAGCTCGCGGCGGCATGTACTACATTCCGGATTCTCGGGAGGCCGGGACTTTGCCGATGCGTCATCGCGCGTCATCCATCACCATGACCGAGGTACGTTCCCCCGACTGTTCCATGTCTACAGTGCCCTATACGGGACTCCACGTTTATTCAAGTGGCGAAGTGTGCTTGCCGCGACTGATACCAGTTGTCATGGGTGAGATAGATATTGACAGCAAGTAGCGGGCGACTCTGCCCCATCTCTTGGCCCCAGAGCCCCAGATGCCTATGGCAATAGCACGATATAGTACGCTAGGCACGGAATCAGCACCGCTAGAAAGTCCCTTCGCATGCTCCGTCCATTCTCCCCAACGTTGTTATCCCCAGACCCATGCGCACGCAGAGCATGCTCTGCAACACTACCAACGGCCGGGCCATCGGCTCTACTCTACGCGCAGACAAGCGGACTATATCTTTGAGTTCCCAGACACATCGATTGATGTGCGGGGCTCGCACATGGTGGTGATCCTTTCGCGAGAGGCGCCGTGCACCATCACGACCGGCATGATCCTGGGCCCGGGACGCGTTCGACGGCCTATCCTTTGCCGATGTGTCGGCGCTGGGAATTATTAAGTTATAGTTATATCATCATCGCTGCATGTAGTGTCTGTGCCCTGCCACTGTTTGTGTTTATCGCACACTTAGTACTGTAGAGAAAGTACCGTGCCGTTCCCATCCTTGGGTCCTCGGCTCACAATAACCTGTCGTTCACCTCTGCTTCGCGCGCGACTTCTTGCCACACAGTGCCTCATTGGATTGGACCGGTTGACGACTCGATTGTTACACCCGGGGGTAATAGAACACAAGGAAGTCAGATAATTTAGTTCCACTTTCCAAATCTTCCAGTGTATCCCCGCATCTGTCCCAGTGTCATCTTGGTAACATTTATACCAGAACGCTAAGAAAACGCGTGTCTAAGTGGCTTGTACATTAACATCGCGTTTGGTCATACCTCAAAACGAGCCATGCTATGACAATAATTGCACAATCTTCTCTCGTACACGGCTGCGTGGTGCTACCTGAGATGGCGTCTGACCTTCATCGTTCCGCGCATGAACATTTCCTCCGCATTCGATTAGAACCTTCACAATCTCGAGATCGCCATTGAATGATGCGAGATGCAATGGGGTCCACAAATCCAGGTCCTTTGAATTTACATCCGCGCCTTGGTCAAGTAACAGCCGCACTACCTCCAAATGCCCGCTTCGTGTTGCATAATGCAACGGGGTCCACCCAAACCTTTCGCGGCAATTCACATCCGCCCCGCTCCGAATCAATAACTTCATAACTTCAAGTCTTCCCTCATTCGACGCCAGATGCAAGGCAGTCTGGTTGATTGTATTCTGTTCTTCGATATCTGCACCATGCCCGAGCAATGACCGTATCACGTCCAGGTTCCCCTCCTCAGATGCAGCAAGTAATGAGGTGCTCCAGTTGTCATCAAAAGTTGCACCTTGTCCGTGCCTAGGTGCGACCTTCACAATATCAGAGCCCGCGCTTGGGGTGTCTGTGTCCAGCGTGGTCACGCTTGTACTGGCCATGAAATACACGTCTCCCACTCCCATATGGTCCGCCAAGAAGCGAGCAACGTCGCGTTTCCCATGTACACATGCCAGATCTAGCGCTGTCTCATCGGTTCCGTTCTGTGTATTGAGATCAGTGCCCAGGTCAATGAGAAGTTTCACAATGTCAAGATGCCCATTCTGTGCTGCAATGTGCAACGGTGTGCAGCAATGATTATCTGTCAAATCCAGATTTGATCCAAATTTGACCAGTAAACGGGCAATCTCGAACTTCCCATTACTTGATGCCATGTTCAGTGCGGATTTCCCGTCCTCATCTTGCATGTCGACATCGGCGTTGTCCTGGATGAGCAACTCCACAACGTCGGAGTGGCCGTTAGCTGATGCGAGGTGCAATGGAGTCCTCATCTTCACATCCAGTGCGTTTACATGTGCGTTGTGGGTACGTAACAGAAGGAAAAGATCGAGATATCCCAACTCTGCTGTGATGTGTAAGGGAGTCCAGCCGCGATAATCTCTAGAATTGACATCTGCACCACGCTCAATCAAAAAGCGAGCGGTTCTGAGTTCCCCGGAAGCGGACGCCAGATGCAACGCGGATCTTCCATTCAGGGAGTGGATGTTGACGGTTGCACCGCAGTCGAGTAGGTGTTGTACAATGTCGAGATGTCCATGATGTGACGCTTCATGTAACGGAACGAAGCCGCCATTGTCATGGGAGTCGACCGAAGCACCATTCTGGATTAACAGCCGCGCGATTGCGAGACGGCCGGATGCCGAGACCTCCTTCAATGGGGTCCAGCCATCATTGTCACGAGATTCAATCGCGGCGCCATTCTGGATTAACAACCGTACAATATCCAGATGGCCAGATGCCGAGGCCGACTTCAATGGCGTCCAGCCTTTATTGTCACGGGTGTCCACAGCAGCGCCATTCTCCAATAACACTTGCACAACATCAAGATGGCCGTGTCGCGACGCTGACATCAATGGGGTCCAGCCATCATTGTCACGGGATTCAACAGCGGTGCCATTCTGGATTAACAGCTGTACGATATCCAGATGTCCGAATGCCGAGGCCGACTTCAATGGGGTCCAACCATCATTGTCACGGGATTCAACAGTTGCGCCATTCTGGATTAACAGCCGTACGATATCCAGATGACCAGATGCCGAGGCCTCCTTCAATGGGGTCCCGTCTTCATTGTCACGGGTGTCCACAGCAGCGCCGTTCTCGAATAACACTTGCACGACATCAAGATGGCCGCGTCGCGACGCTGACATCAATGGGGTCCAGCCATAATTGTCACGGGATTCAACAGCGGCGCCATTCTGGATTAACAGCCGTACAATATCCAGATGGCCATATGCCGAGGCCTCCTTCAATGGGGTCCGGCCGAACTTGTTACGGGAGTCCACATCTAATTCATACTGCAATGGTTCTCGCCCAACCTCCAGTGTTCCATCCCGTGAAGCCACGTCCATTGCAGTCTTAGTATTGTCCTTCTGTATACCGAAAACCCACTTGACGTTCAATAAGAACTCCACAATGTCACGACGCCCCCTTTCTGATGCGAAGTTCAACGGACTTCGGCCCACGTGGTCTTGGGCATTCACATCTGCACCGTGCTCGAGCAACAGCAGGGCAATGTCGAAATATCCCCTTACAAGGGAAATACGTAATGGCGTGTCGTACACACCTCCTCTGGCATTGATGTCCCGCGGACAGTTCGTGATCAGGTATTCCACAACGCTGCGAAATCCACACAGCGTGGCATAATACAACCCAACTGCTTCTGGCTGCGTTGGCTGCTCGCTTGACATGTGTTCCGCCCAGTCCCACGGTCGATCGACATCGAATATCCAAACCCATGTTGCGAAGTGTGGCCTTTCCGCGTCAAACAGGTCTTTCATAAGCTCTTCAACGCTTGAGGATACATTCTCGAACCGACCGT
Organism: Lactifluus piperatus; assembly: GCA_003315875.1. Taxonomy (NCBI): domain Eukaryota; kingdom Fungi; phylum Basidiomycota; class Agaricomycetes; order Russulales; family Russulaceae; genus Lactifluus; species Lactifluus piperatus. The sequence goes on from QFDX01001111.1 coordinate 34,863, forward strand.
GATCCACCCAATGCTCGGCAGCATATAGGGAAAGGGGAAATTCCTTCATTCGTCCTTTGTCGACATCGTCATCAAGTCGGAGTAGCGTGCAGAGGCAGGCCTTTGCGAGAATAGTATGTGCGGTCAGAGGAAGGATGTGATAATGGGAGAGGTCCCCTCCTGCTTGGACAAGCCGACCCGATGTCAGGAATTCCTGGACCGAAAAATGCGAAAATTGGACGACTGGTGACCCATCCACATTCACAATACAGATTAGACTTGAACATGCTGATAGAACTGCATCGCGAGGGTCCTCTAAGCGCCATCCAGAATGATATTCAGGACGTTTGCCGACCTCAAACCGAATCGCAAGAACTTCTGCAAGTTCTTCAACCCGGAGAGGGCGTACCGCGACAGTAACGCATTGAAGCAGTCGATAGGCATATTCCCGGTTTCTCGGTTTAATCTCCAGCAGAATACGTTCATAAGTCTCATCTAAGGTCTCCGGTATATCTTGCACAGCTTCGCGAAGGCTTGCAGGAAAGCAGTGACGTAGCGTTTCCAGCTGACAACTAACCCAGCGAAACCTGTTGTGAGTCACATAAGCAATTGTCAAGTCATTGAGATCCTGAGTGCTTACATTCCGTCGGACTTTCGGACAAGAATATCGATCACCATTTCTTTATCCTCCGCTCGCCATTTTTTCATTCTCCAGTCAGAATTGACAACAGACCTGACATAGTTTGCAATATCCTCGTTCTGTCCACTCTCTTCATGAAGACAGACCGCGTGAGAGGACAAGGACTCGAAGGTCCGTACTATGTCCGCTTCAGGGCGACTGGTCACACATAGTCGGAGTGTTGGAACACCTAATTCGACAAGCTCCTTGACAAGTTCGATCACTTTATCTCGGGGGGACACCACTCCTGAGGTGTTCGGACATTCGTCCAAGGCATCCATGATAATGTAGGTCACGGGCTGTTCATTAAGGCATAGCATGTCCACCAAACATTGTTTAAGCACAGGGTCGCTTGGCTGCTGGGATCCAGCGTCGTGCCTCGAATACAGGTTGGAAAGGATATCATAGCAACGATCGGATTTCGCGCTGAGCTGGCGAAGGACCGAAGTAAGGAATCCATGGATACCCTGCTTGGCGTTATCTCGGAAATCGAAATAGAAATAAGCCATGAGGGATAATCCGGTGTCGGAATTTGATTTGCACTCTTCAATGACAGTGGAACTAAGTTCAAGGTCTTAACGGCACTAGATAACTGAACTTGGTGAGGCACATACCACAAGAGAGTCTTTCCACAACCCGCTACAAATGTGTACCATGGGAACCATCAGGAAGAGGAAGGAGGGCAGGAGGACAGTCACGTACGTTTACCATGGACCCATAGCAAGGACCCGCTCTCTTTCCAGTCTTCGAAGATCCCCTGGGTAAACCAGGTGGATGTTCCACTGTGATGACTTGTCCGGGCAATGTTGTGATTTTTCGATGGATCTGGGGGTGCGAGCCAGCTTCGGACATCCTTTTGCAATTGCTCCCCTGTCACACCAATTCAGCTTCGATACATACCAAAGAAATAACGGATGACTAACGTTTCATCTTGTTGATCTCGTTGGTGGTTTCTTGCATGTTAACTATGTACGCAGTGAGCATGGAGTGACCTACAACTAGGCGCATGCACAAACATACCCAAAGCTTGTCGGATCTCAGTTATTGATGCCTTGCCGTCTAAGTATACGACAGTTCGGTAGATGCCTCGCAAGGAAAGTTGCATTGCGTACCGTCCATGACCACCTTCATATTGTTTACTAGACCGTGGACAACTTCTAGCGTCTGGACTCCGGTCATCCGAGCTTCTTCTTGTGTGAGTCGATCCAATCTCCGTAACACAGCCTCAATCTCCGTCTCTCCCAACAATTTCTTTGCGAATTTCTCTGCAGAATGTTCAGCAATCATCGGTTTTAGGAAGCAAATCACGTACTGAAACGGCCTTGCTTAATCTGTTTTGTAGCCAGAGCGAGCACACCGAGCATCTCCACCAATATCTTGACCACAATATCGATCATGATAGGTGTGTGTGGGATTTGGGTATAGATATGAAGGCGCTTGAGGAAATTTGCGACACATTCAAATAGCTCAACGAGGGCATCATAGCTTGCGGTAACACTACTGACTGCCTGATAGACCGAAATATGGTGAGAATTCAGCAGAAAAGTCAATGTGTACATACGGTGAGAAGAATATCGACACCGACAAATATTGCTTTTGCAGGTGGAAACGGTGCCTGCGGTATAAGCGTAAAATTATAACGAGAAAAGACAGATTATTTTGGGGGCTCACGAGAACAAGGGCCTCTCCAAGGGTACCATTAACTGCGTGGAGGAACTGGACTACAGGGTTAAGGCAGTTGATCAATTTACTATGTTCGTCCCGATAAGCATTGAATTGTTCCGCTTTGCCTTTCAGTAACTGAAAGATAGCGTTTGGAGAGTCACAATTCTGAATCTGGTTTGCGAAAGGATGCTTGGTAAGGTCGGTTCCAGTCTGGTTTGCGTAATCGGCCAAGGCATCGATGATAAGCTGAAAATTGGGAGAGGTTGTTGACTCGGACATGGGGCTAACAGACGGCGTTACGGGGGCGGATCGCTTGTGAGAAGAGGTGAAGGCAAAGGGTGGGTATATCCGGATGTCAATTACTACTATACCGATTAGGACGAACAGCCTGGCAGTAATGGGGCCCCAGATCTAACAGATAACGATTAGATCACATAATCACAGTCCGCAAATCTCCGTATTCTTAAACATAGCGCCTTGATCTGAATTCAGGGATCGCTGCAGCTGAGTTCCCGGAGCCTTGAGCGCCGCGGCTGAGCCATCCTCTGCATCCACAGTTAAGTCACTCTCGAACCCAAGCACCACTTTTAAAATCCCCACTGACACGTGCTCAACGTACCCTCTTTACTACACCATCAGATGCCAACTTTCAACATATGGTCGTCAGTCAGGAGCTTGAACAATTAAGCCGTATTACTGTCAGTACGTGACCCACCGTTGTCTTGCCCATGTTCTATCTCTGCAGTCTAGTACCCCACTCCACGTCCCGTGGCATCTTTCCCTCCGACGAAGAGAGATTACGCGTTCTCAACACGCCAACATCCTGCAACTATTACCGACACGAAACCAGTATTCGCCCAAGAGTGTGTCCAAGAAGGGGATGAGGTAACTCTGCGGAAGGTATGGTCTGGTCAAGGTGCGTGATATTGTACTAGGTGGCCTCCCATGTGGTTCTGCGCGCGATTGTAAGCTGAAAAGTGGTCGACTGTACGTTTCTGCATCACCCGGACACTATCAAAGACTGAAGATGACAGCTTCCGATGTCTCGTTGAGGCGCACCTCGCTTCGTATCCCTTGCATATCCCCAATGACGAAGCCTTCCTCGCAGCGATCACCACAATCGGTGCGGGCGCATGTCCTTCCTCATTTCCAGTAGGGACACGACAACGGTTCTTCTTGCGGTGCTTTAGTTCATTGCGCATATAAACCCTTTTTTGGCCCAACTTGCTGAGATTATGTGGCACGGGCGCGCGCGTACGCTCGCCTTGCATGGGTATGGCCTCCATGGCGTGACTGCGGTTTTGGTGGGGTGTGCTTCGGAGATTCGCATATGAACTTATCGACCACTCCCCTCCACCCCTGGCCTCTCACGATATCGACGAGATACTCCTGATCCGCATTTGCTGTCACCTGCCGTGGCAGGCATTCGCACAGCCACAGGACGCGGATACGAAACTAGCCTTGCCACTAGTTGACATCCACCCGACAGCACAGGACGTCACACGCGGCCAAATCCTGGACACCATGACCACAGAGCGCACCGTGTCGGAGTGGCAGTCCGATCCGCGGCAATTAATGGCTCGACTAAATATTGCGATGCGATATGTCCTAAAGGTGGTCGTCTTCTGTCAGGACTCAGGAGGGTTCTATAAGCTCTTGGTCGCTGGATCTCTGCGGGATCGGACTGTCAAATGTGAGTGACTTGGTTGGGGGCTACTGCCAGGGTGCCGAGGAATTGTGGTGCCAGTTTAAGGTGGTATTGAATGAACCTATGCCAGCCTACTCACAGGTGTGTGTGCATGGAACTGAGTCGCGGCTTTCAAACTCACCCAGACGACTTGCCAGAGCGTGAGCTTTCGGGTATGATGAGACTGATTATTCGGATGAAGAACATCCTCTGACTTCTGTTGAGGTGGAAGGAGGGCTTGGAACAGCGCAAGTTGAAGTGCCCAAGGCGAAGCTCCGAAAGGTTAGATAGAAGGCGAAGAGACATTGTCGGGCGAAACCTTTAGAAGGGATACTTGTGGTCCCGAAGTATAGCATGGTGTTCAAATGAGATGTATCCTCGATTCTATGATACTTCTCTCTAAATTTCACTTTGCCCGTTGAATGTTTTGAAAAACTAGCAGACATTCACTCTTAGGGGTGTACCGCTGATTATCCGACCTTGATTGGTTTCCAAAGTGGCTTCTTTCCTTGGTGCACTGCTATTGCTACAGTAATTAAATTTCGTACCATTTTGCCGAGTTCACCGAAACTCGTCCGGATGTCTGTCATAGGGTATGCTGACTGTCTTCAAATTATTTAACCTTCTGAATATCATCCATCACTACCGTAACGAGATGATCTTCAAAAATGTCCTCAATTCGAAGTCGAAGGTATTCTCACGAGCGTAATTTCATACAAGCATAGGGTTTCCAGCTGTGAACACTTGTACGAATGGCGCAAATGAAAAGAGTGCCGGCGTACAACCCTATGCTTTACGGTAACGGCAAAGGGATCGGTAACGTGATAGTGATGAATGATGATGGATGATGGATGTTTATCCATCAACTGCGTCGGGCTGTATATGGAGCAAAGCTGCATTATTATAGATGGGGGCGGCAAAGTTCAGTCATTTTTCGCCATAAGCAGCAGTTCCGTGGTTAAAGTCCGTCGTGATAACGGTTAGCACCAACTTTTTCATTTCCACAGAGCGGAAGGAGGTGCGGGGTTGGTTTTATGACCGACCGCCGTGATGAAGGAAGCAACGCCCAAGTAAGGAGTGCTCCCCGATGCGTGGTCAGGAAACGATGACAAACGGCACTATCACCCTAAGCGTGGGAACCATCCCAGCGGGCGTTGTTCGCACAGCGCAAACGTGACCCGTCGAGAATGACTCACGTGCTGAGCTCGGAACGGAAGGAAAGAATGAAAAGCTCAGAGCGCCGCGGCTGTCCTTGCCAGCTTCTGCGAAAGGTGCCTCCCTCGCTCCCATCACCCTTCCATATCACAATGCACAGCCGCTGTACCCTACCTCTGGACAGTGTCTCCCAAAACAAACGGAACGGCGTCTTGGTGGAACTGAGCACAACGGACTGCCCAATACCTCCGACCCTCTTCGAATTGTGACGACCGTTGCCTCGAGTGCAGTGCGTACCTTGCCTATACCCCACAAACACTCTTATTGTCTTGGTGATGGTGGTCTGGACCCCTTGATACCCTCCTAGGACATCAGGATTGTCTATACGGTGTTGCCACTACATTATTTCCCCCCGTTACTTACCAACTATCCTTGCTTTATCCGCTCCTTTATCCCCCTGCATTCCTCACAATCTCTATGACCCTATCATGACCCATGCTTCCTCCAAATATCCCCAAATAACTACGTTTTTTTCCCTGAATCGCGCCTGAAGGATGAGTTAACCGTGTGGCGACGTTCTGGACCATACTGCGACACTCTCGCGTTTCGAATCCTTTTATTGCTATTCGACTTACAGCCTAGGACGATTCCCTTACCTATAGACGTCTCGAAAAGTATTTAAACCCTTAGCATACCCTTGGAATGGGAGCAGCTTAAAGCAAGAAATCCTCGCTTCGGGCTCGGAATAACGAGTGTGATCCCTCTCTTTTTTCTCTCTCTTCTACTTTCATTCCCTTTACTCTTGCGACCGACTCCTACCTTCGCCATCGCAACGCCAAACTGAGCCAACAATCCCTTAGTTGTTGGGTTCAAGGCATCTCATCGCTTATATCTGATATCTCGAACTCGGTGGTAACTGAAATAACGATGATTAACGTGGTGCACAGATGTACGTGTAATACGTGTTACTAGGATCGCGACAAAGACGTGGGGGGAGAGAGTAGGTACGGAGAAAGTCCTGCCACCCGCCCACCTCTGAGAGCACCTGCGGCCGGAACATCAGCGACGAGAACGGAAAAGGGAGACAATATACGACGTACACTCGACCATGACATCGACGGTGTCTGTCAAATTCAATTTGAGCTTTAATAGACAGAGAGGACATAACAGATGGGAAAGTACATACCCCATCGTCCATGTCCAACGTTGCAGGCGTATTGTCGTGGAAGATTCGATTTCCATCGTACAAAAACCTATTTTACCGTGACACCAAAGGCCTCAGAGTTAGTGTCCACATAAGCACGCGGCTGATGATCCTTGTTGTTGAAAACAAAACCGAACAAAGGTAACACTCCCGGAAGGACCGCCTGGCAGAGGTCGGGGGTAACTAACGTCTCATCCCGTTTATTTCCTTGATTACTGTACCCCTGGTGCAACGGCTAGTACACATAGCCTAAGTTGAGTGACGTAAAACCGAAAATTCAGGGGATAAGCATACCCGGAACCTCTTGGATGTCTCTTGAGGTCTTGCTGCCAAACCGGGATTACAGTTCAGGACATCGAGCATGCAACCATGCAACTGTTGCGTATCATTCATGAGCATGAGCAAATGTATTACTTGCTAGGTCGTGTGCCTCTCGCAGGGTCAAGACTGCAACCAAGCGAGCCTCTTCGTCGGTGAGTTGCGCCAAACGTTGTAGCACAGCTTCAACCTTACTCTCTCCTAATAGTTTCTTTATAAATTTCTCAACAGAATGTCCAGAGATGTCAAATTTAGGAATGCTACTCACCGAAATAGCCCTGCCTTATTTCTCTCGTTGCTAGGGCAAGCACCGAGAGCCTCCAACCATGATCTGAACGATGATCTCGGTCATCGCAGGAGTAAATGGCATCTCGGTATAGATAAGAAGGCGTTTCAAGAAATTCCCAACACGCCCGAAGAGGTCAACAAGCGCGTCATAACCTGCATTGATTCCACAGGTAGCCTAATTAACCCAGAGTTGACGACGATCCAATTGAAGATGAAGGAGAAACATACGGTGAGGATATCTGTGCCGACAAATATTGCTTCGCAGGTGGGAACGGTACCTAAGATGAAGGGCGAAATTAGAATAGCAAAAAAAGGAATGACTCTGCGGGGCTCACCAGAGCTACGGCCTCGCGAAGGATGTCAGAGAAAGCATGGAGGAACTGGACTACAGGGCTGAGGCAGTTGGTCAACTTGCGATGTTCATCCCAAAAGTTTTTAACGTCTTTGCTCTACCCAAGAGAGATATTATCTTCAGGGTCATGATTCAGAACCTGGTCGGTAAAAGCGGTTTTTGTGAGATATATGCCGGTCTGCTTGGCATAGTCGGACAAAGCCTTGGAAATCAAATGGAAGTTCGGAGATGAAAGTATGTAGAGGACATAGAGTTCGGAGTTGGTGCTGGAGTAGCGCCAATGCTTGACTTGTAAGTTAAGAGATCTCAACATGGTCAGGTGACTGGCTAGAAATACAAATGAACGCTGAGAAGCCTGGGCCGAGGACGCTTGACCCCGTTGAACCCGTCACTCTCAAACCGAATCATGACTTGTCCAGAAGCTCAGAAGCACATCTTATATGGGTTTGTAACCCGTGTGCAGGCTGTTGTAATTTCATCTGGAACGATTTCGTATGCAATCTGGAGTTGCAATAAGTCTGAGGTTGAGCCATGATAATCAGTTGAGTAACTTGAGTTGTCCCCGAGACTGGCTTTGCTTTTCGTAATTCCCACGTACTTTGCGTCCTTTCCTGGGTTTGTGATCAGCTCAGCGACGGAGGATACGGCAAATGTCTACCCTAACCTTTACTATCGTCATCAGGCGGCAGGTCATGGTAACTTAGGCAATGCTGGTTTTAACTCTGAGTCCTCTTGCGTATGTCCACCTCTTCAGTCCGAGAAATTCTCTCACATTCTAAGGTATCTCTCCAGCCACTAATTGGATATTACGAGTTCTCCGTCGCCAAGATCCCAAGGATGAGAGCGTCAAAACAACAATATTCTCGCTGGAAAAGTGACAAAGAAGATCGAGATCTGCAAACGCTGAATGACATCCGTGATTTAGACGCTTCACTTGTCGCTATGCGCGCGATCGTAAGCTAAAAAAATGACTGACCATACTCAACTTTATGTCGCGCTGACATTGTCCAAGGGCGAAGATACTACCCTGCTGGGTCTCGTCGTGGTGCACCTCCCGCATCCCTCCGGGTATTCTGGTAGAGGAAGCTTGCAGCGCAGGGATTCGCACAATCGGTATTGGCGATTTTTTTCCTCATCTGCAGCGGGCCACGTAGCAAAAAAAGGTGGCGGGCGGCGCTTATTATGATGTCCAAGTTTCATTGGGGCACATCAATCCTCTACCTAGACTGGTATGTTGGAATCGTCTAGTTTGGGCTGGCCTTGGATGAGTACGATAAGGCCACACTTCGGGACGTGCTCCAGAAGTTCGCACAGGAACTTATCGACACCATCCGCTCATCTCCGGGCTTCCGTGGCATCGATGAGATCCTTGTCTCCTCCCGCGGCAAGCGCTCGCTGAACCCCGGTATGTGGATATCGGGGTTCCCGTCCGGATAGTCGGCATCCTCCTAGCGGTGCAGCGCGAGACGCATGGCCAATTCTCTGGCCCGATTATGATCAAGTGCAATGTGGGGTGAGGGTGGTTGTGTTCCGTCGGGGGCTTTGAGAAGTCTTTGGCGCCCCCATCTCTGCAGGATATCGGACTGTTGAAGGCGGCCAAT
>QFDX01001113.1:0-29219 GCA_003315875.1 Lactifluus piperatus
TGCGCGAAATTTCTAGCTGCATAATCCCCCAGAGGGAAGCTGCCGGTGATCTCAAAAGGGGAGTCATGGTGGTTCAACTGAAGCAACGTGGCAAGACAAGCTTGAGCCATCACCGTGTGTGCGGCTTCCGCATGAACGTAATAGCAGGAAGCTTCTTGTAACGTCGCAAGCCGGTCTGAGGTAAGGTACTCCTTGACCGAGTAATGCGAAAATTGAACAACCCGCGAGCCATGATCGTCAATGACCGTGACTAGACTCGAGCATGTCAACAGAATCCCTTCTTCTTCATCTTCCCACCGCAAATCCCCATTGAGTTCGGGAGTCCCAACCGCAGAAAAGTCTATCGCAAGGAGTTCAGCGAGTTCCTTGACACGAAGGGGGCGGCAAGCAACTGTGAGACATTGCAATAACCGATGTGCATGCACTCGATTCTCCTTTGCAATCTCCCCTAGTATCCGGGCATATGTCTCATCTAGCGTTTCGGGTAATTCGTCAAGGACAATCCGCACGCTTGACACAAGACAGCGGCGTAGTCGTTCGAGTTGACAATAAATCCAGCGAAACCTGATTGAGAACATGAGTGAGCATAACAGGCAGACAGGGACATGCTCACATTCCACCAGCTCTGTCTGAGAGTGTATTGATCACCAGGTTCTTGTCTTCGTCCCTCCATCGCATAATATTCATCTCCGAGTGAACAACGTGGTTGATATAGTCGATGATGTCCCTCTTTTGTCCTTCTTGGTCGTGAAGTGATATGGAGGTACATGTGAGAGATCCGAGAACAGCCCGGATGCCATGATGGGGACGACTGGTGGCAAACAGCCGTAAATTCGGGAGGTGCAACTCGACGAGTGACTTCACAAGCTCGAGGACCTTTCCACGTGATGAGGGTACCCCAGAACTATCTGGACATTCATCGAGGGCGTCGATAATGAGATAGACTGGAACTTGTCCAGGCAACGTAAGCATCTCCTTGAGGCATCCCATAAGGGCACTATTCCTCAGCTTGGGCAACTCGGATCCGCGACGGTGGGACGAGTACAAGGCAAGAAGCTTGTCGCAATAAGAATCTGATTGGTCTGAGAGTTGAATGATGAGAGACGATAGTAGAGAACGCATATCCTGCTTTCCCGTGTCCTTGAAGTCGAAAAAGAAATAACCTAAATAAGCTGAACCATCGTGGGAGATACGGTCAATGTCCTGGATGACCGCAGCGCTGGACAATATCCAGTGATCTAAGTTACTGGAGTCAGAAGAATTGGGGTAGACATACGTAAGTACACTTTTCCCAGCGCCCGCTATGAAAAAAAAGGTTCGTTGGCAATCACAAGCAGGCAAAGCACGGGAGAACATACGATTTCCATAAATCCATAAGAGCGAGCCGGACGTTTTCCAATCGATGAAGGTGTGACCTTGAGTGAACCACGTTGTAGTGCCTTGATGGAGTGCTTCAAGCGCAGTATTGTAATTCACAGAAGGATCGGGGGGAGAGAGCCATCCTCTAAGGGCCCGTCGCAACTTCTTCCCTGTGTGAATGATTGAGCTTAGAGAAAGCACGAAGGGGTTACGACTGGATCGCGTACGGTCGATATTGGTAGGATCTTTTGCCATTTGATCGATTGCTTCTGCCCAAATGTTATGATTGCATTTATGATGCACCCATATGGTCACGCACTATCAAGAATCTCCCAGCTTGGATCCATTTGTCCTTCAAGGCACTTCACTCTACTATTAACACCCTCTACTTCACTGGCGATGTGAATCACTTCATCGTGAAAGCGATGTGCCGCATCCAGAGCTTGGGCAGCCACCACGAGAGCCTCCTTGTGAGTCACTTTGTCTAACCGACACAACGCGTCAGCAATATCAGTACATCTTACGAGCTTCTTGACAATTGTTTCTTAATACGGATAAGCCAACAGTGGTCGTCCGTCACCAATGATCAACTCACTTGATATTCCCTGTTCAATCACCTTTGTCGCGATGGCAAGGACAGAAAGTACCTCAGTCATCACCTTGATAATTATTTCCTGCATAGCTGGTGTCGGTGGGACTTTGGTATATGTGTCAAGGCGCCGGAGGAACTTCTCGATGTGTTCAAAGAGTTCAGCGATAGCGCCTAGACTATTACCATTATTAACTCCAACTGCCTTTACCACCTAAGACATCTGGGTATTAAAACCGGCTGCATAATGGAACCAAGGGAAGACGCTTACAGTTAGCAGGATGCCAATTCCAGAGAATATCACCGCTGCTGGAGGATATATCTGTTTGGTTAGTCAGAGCGCTGATCTTGATCTATTGCCACAACATTGGGAGGATTTACCAAGCCAACTCCGGCACCAACGGCCTTTACGACCTGGCTGATTAGATCCACTGTGGTGCCAAGCCACGGCCACTGCATTGATGAGTCACGGCTTGTCCCAGGTTGGCTGTACGCCGGTAGTTGCCTCTGAAGCACGGCAAGAATAGCGTCGGGGGAATGACAGGAAATAAGATCACGATATAGTGGATGAGAAGGGAGGTCTTTCCCAGTGGTATTCTTGTATGCTTGCAAAGCTTGATTGAAGATGGACTGGAAGCGTGCATTTGTGTCGGCCACAGAGGCAGTGGGGGACATGACGGTAATAGTAAGTGGGATAACGAGAGGGTCTGAGGCCAGCTAGGACATATATAAGGATACCACGCCGCTGATGTACAAGGGGCAGAGACTGTCTTGGGTCGTCCTGAAAACGATCACGTGACTTATCTGTCAACAACACCGCCATGAGTCATAGATACATCTGAGATCCTTGCACCGTGCAAGACAGAATTGATGGACCCCCTTTGCATCAAATTCATATGCACTCATGAGCCCTACTACTTCTGCAGGGTCCTCTCGCCTTCTCTCCCCCCTCCTCCCTCATCAGCTTCCAGTTGCGAACACGTGCTGCTCTGCTATCCCAAAGTCAATGCAAGTGTTCGTTACTGTATATCACTTCCTCTGCACAGCAGATAATTCTACCAAAACTCCGGCCACGTTCTCAACCTCAGCAAAACCGCACAGGTAAAGGTGTTGTGAATCTGCCCTCAAACTGAACCGAAGCCCCGCTGGTTGGTGGCGAACCGACAATGCGCGTGGTGAAGATTATCACCCCGACGATGTGCAGCGAACGATCCCAGATTGTTCAGAAGAAGGGGAAGGGACCTCCGCCGTTGCGACATGAACCAACGAAAAGCGATTTTGACGACTCGGATGTACTTCTGGCAAGGATGCATGTGAAACATGCAGGACGAAGCACTGCGGTTGAAGGAGCTTCTATGAGACAAAAGTTAAGCACTGCCTGCGGGAGATGACGCATCTGACAAGGCATCATCTTTGACAGAAGACTGCATACTCACCACCACCGACGAAGTGCGTGAGAGTCTGATTCGACCTGGCGGTGTGGGGAAAGCGAGGGTACTGCGAGAAGAGTGCGGCCGCAATTGCGCCATGTAGACGTAAGGAATGCACCAAACCAATTATCGACGGCATCAAAGGCCGGAAGAAATCAAGGATGAACCACCCCGAGGAAGACGAGCCGAAGAGCAGTGCACATCCCGGGTCGAGGTACATAGTTTCTTCTGAACATTTTTCTATTTGGGACTCATTTCTTTGGACGCGTAGGGATGTGGAGGTGCTGAGACCTTTTCCTTTTCAACGGCTACCGTCTGCCTGCAACACCTAGGGCCACATCGAGAACCGAAACAAGCGCCGAGCATGGGCGCTGAGCGAGCTACGTGACGCATCTGGCGTTGTGTGACATCGACAGCAATAATTCTATCGATTTTCCTCCGTCGTCGTAACGCCTGGTACTCTATTTTTTTCTTGTCGCCTTGGCTGCACTTTCTATTGTTAGATCGGTACTTCAATCTAACGGACTGTCTTATTGCTATAGTACCTTTTCCTATAATGATATCTATTCTTCGCTTTCCGACTGTGCCCCCCCAAGATAAAAGCACGGCCAATTTGCCGCAGTCAAATCGTACTGTGAAACACTGCAACGCAAGATACGTTACCGAACATTTCTCTAGCGTCTGGACGATTGCGCGGCCTTTGCGGCTTCCACCGCCTTTACTTTCTCTACAACGAAGATTAACACCGACCAGGGAGGTATTGTGGGACATGGGATTGCTCACCTTCGGCCTCAGCTTTCCTCTAGCCGCTGCAGCCTCCCGTTCCGCGCAGATCTTGGCGAGGCGAGATAGGTCAGCTTTAGCCTGGTCTGTCTTTCCCTGTACGTGTAGCTAGATGGCAAAATGAAGGAAGACGGCCAGTTAGATCAAACAAGGCACGGGTCCCGGGAAAGCGGTTTGTTTGCTTACCTTCCAATATCGGTCCCTTGCCTCCTGCTTCTCCTCCTGTTCTCTAAGAAAAGGGGGCGATAATGTTGTAAGCAGACAGGATATTTATCAGCGAACAGCTACGGTGCGAGCACCGTTCTTTTGCGGGTGAGCTCGCGAGGGCGCTCAGATCCGAGGTGTTGGGCTTCTTGGTGACGTGGTTTGGATTACGAAGTAAATCGTCCTAAGCAGCGTCCTCTTTGACGCCCTGCTGTTCGCCTTGCGCCTTCCTCGCTGGGGCAGCCTTCTTGGCAATTTGCTTCTTCTTGAGCTCTCTGCGCTTCGCACGCATGAGCTCTGGTCCTTCGCGCAGCTCCGGGTCCTCGTCTTGCTCCTCGTCTTAATGTTCCTCGTCCTCACCAGAATCGTCGTTCTCGGTGGGGCGACGCGGGCTATGACAGAAAAAGAAAGAGCAGAGGCATTTCTTACAGGAACAGGGGAAGATTATCGATGTTAGAACGCACTGTTTTTCCGCGCTTGCAGAGGTACATAGTCGTCAAATTCGAGATGACGACTAGACGCTGTCTAGTAAGCACCGCCCAACGTACTCCGGCGACCCCCCATGACAGTTCCTCAGCCCATTCGATTGCAACAAGTGCACAGAAGGGTACGGAACAGCACACTTGACCCAACTCTCTGGTGTAAGCAGATGCAGCGTCGTTCCAACATCCCGCTCATTCCCATGCCCAGTGTGGGGCTAGTAGCTGAAGTACCTGTGCAGGCCAAGTGGTATTTCTGACACCTGACATGACCATATCAAGCACTTCGTGAGACAATGCCTCACCGTAGCGCAGTCCGACCGTGCGAAGCAAGAACGAGTGGCGTACACTTGAAGAAGCGCAGCGAGAGGTACTAGATTATCAACTCCTTAACTTGCCCGTCTTCCCAGTCTGCACAAAAGAAGATGAAATGTTGCACCTGCGCAAACGGATCATATGGTTGGAGCGTGATGCACACACCGCAGCGTCCGCGCACCTTTTCAGGAAACCGCTGACGGGACGGCGAGCCGCGCGCTCACGTGGCGTCGGCTTTTGCCAGCCGATACCCCGTCTTTCGCAAGGGGAACCGTGAGTGGCAAGGCAGTCCAGTGGACGGGCTTGCGTTCCGGTAGCTTGTACACGCAGAAACGTAATGCTGCACGACTACTTAGTGGAGGATGCGCGGGAGGTTGGAAAACGGATAAATGTGTGAGTCGCAAATTCTTGCGAGGACGTGAATGTCCTGGATTGCGCAACATATTTCGCGTGCAGAGCTGCCGAGAACTTGACAACATCGTGGGCGTGTACAGGTGGACTCGGGTCTGTGGCGAGCTACGTCGCAATCGCTATTGGGGCAGGGCGCGTCAATGGAGACCGTATGTTGACATGTGAAAAGCACGTGAGAATGACCACCGTCAAAACTATCTAGAGCCTTTATAAGTCTTCTTCGCATGGACGGTACCCAGGTTCCCGCCATCATCAAGGAAGTAATCTGCGCTGCCAGTGCGTAGGCCAAGAATATTCTGATAGATGCCTTGGTGAGAAAATAAAGTCCCATTTAGGAGTGATAAACTAGCTAAATCGAGAGAATAGAGGGGTAAAAGGAGCGCGTCAACACAAGGTAAGTGGATGCATGAGGCGAGTCTATAGAGAGGCGTGCGTGCGTTGTTACCGAGCAAAGAATGTATGCTCAGGCTTGTAGACGCGTTTGTAAGTGTGAGGCCTGAGGGATATTCGCATAAGAAGAAGAGTAGACAGACAGACAGAGCACTTAGGAGGCCAAATAATGCCAGTGAGAGGGAGACGATCCCGTCCAGGGCTGTGCGACCAACTTCAATGATTCAACTACTGTACCATCAATGACACGGAAGAGAGGTGAAAGTATCCGATTCCGCTTTAGGCAACTGCCAAAGTGCGGTCATTTTTTTCCCGGTTTTTAGAAATTCACCGGGCTGACTACGTGGCCCATTACCGCGGTGTTACGGTGTTCCATGGGGATACTGACCATCTTCTATTTCTTATGTTTCTGTTCCTATCTACAATGACGACATACCGGACCTGCCAAATCTTTCCGTCCCATCCAAAAGGGATGTGATGGGTTCGTTTGGTGCTGGGGAGACCTCAGGGAGGTGCCCAAGGTAAGCACTCCACTTCAGCCCGTAAACATCACTGCTAATCCCCTCCCGCGTGCCACATTCTACTGTTCAAATCCGCTCCTTCATCACCGTCCTGCAACAAATTGCCAGGGCAGGCCCCATGACTGCTCTTCTGAGCCCGGCCGTCGAGGGTTCCATGCAAAGCCAGATGGAGGCAAAACTCACCAGCATGAGCCTCAAATCTCCCGACTCAAGTCCCCCATGCCCAACTCCCCTTCAACTCGAAATTTTGCCATCACCGCCAACCCCAATCGTCGATCCATCACCTTTGACTCGTCTTCATTCCTATATCCCGATACCACTAACGGCGTCAGCAACTCGACCGATGCCGCTGCCACCCTTGCCACTGCTACAGGAATGAAAGCACAGTTCAACGCCGCCACCACCTCCGCATCCTGCATCACCACCAAAGACGGACGATAACCCCAACGGGAATGGCGCAGTGACGACAACAACCATGACAGCCACCAGGGCGAAGAGGACGAGGACGAGGACGAGAACAGGGGCGAGGATGGCGAGGACAACGGGGGACAGTACCAGACAGCAGCACCCCGAACCATCGCCGTGAGCAACTGCTCGTGGGGTGGGGGCGGGGAGCGGCGAGGATGGTAAGAGATCCAAACGACAACCACAGAGGACAACGATCGCCGCGACAGGAGCCACGACGAACACAATCGCCCACCACCCGCCCCTTGCCCTCTATGCAAAGGGGAGGGTGTTGTTTCTTTCCCTGGAATTCCCTTGGTACCTTATACCACCCAACGTGCGTTCACTGCCACTTCCTCTCTCTGTCCCAATCACCTTCTGCATGCCCCTCCCCAGTTTCTGCCTTCAACACCACCACCATTCTCCCTTCGCGGCCCTTGATATCCTCAACACCAACCGTAGTTCTTTGACTGGTGCACCCCAGGATGTGTCCCCATCTCCGCTGCTGCCCCTGTGAGCTAGACAGCAAGCAATAGCTTGCTGCTGTGCAACAGGGGCTTCCTTTGATGGGAAGGGGTAGGACCTGAGGTGCCCAGTGTGAAGGGACTACGGGGATCTGTGGTGTTGGGGGGCGGTGTAGGGTTTCACCGTGGTGTTCTGCCAAGAACCGCGGGTATAAACCTGTACCCGCAGATATGTTGCGGGAACGGGTACGGGTTATGCGGGTACGGGTGCAGTGTGTACCAAAATCACCCGCAGGTGTACCCGTGTTACACCCTAAAAGCACCTTTCCAAGGGAACGCCCTGACTTCGCATCGCATTGGGTTGCAGGTGAGGATAGCTAGTCGATTGAGAGGACCACAAGCGGCAGCGATACATGAATTTGTGTCTTCAGCAAAAACAGATGAGCTATTGGATTTACTGTGCAATATGGACAGTATCCAGCCGAAGTAGACTACTAATCCTTGTATATAATGTGTCTATAGTCAATACTAGTTGAAAAGCACACTTTACGCTTTGTGCATCGTGTCATCAAACTCTGCGAAAAGTTTTTATTTGCATTATTCTCATTGGCTGGAGAAACGGTCCGTGGCATCCGAACTCGCGAGCCACACCCGGGCCGGTGTCAACTCGACGGTGCAAGTTGAAATTGAGTTGACAACTCGGACTGCCCCGCATCGCACCGCGGCAACTTAATTAACACTAGATAGTGCATATATTCAACTCTAACGATGTTGAACTTTGCGTCTGTTTGGTGTGACCTCGAACCGGAGGCATGTGATGGGTGGTCGAATTGACTCTGTTCATCTGCCATGAATTCCTTTTTCCTCTTTTCCTTTCATCACTGCAGGAGGCATCACGCTCACGCTAGGGCTGGCTATCACTCGATGGCTTTAAGGTTCAGTACGTTCAGTCTGTCTCCTATCCACGTCAACTTCACAGCAGTCCTAGGGAATGGAAAGAAGAGGTGCGGTAGCATGTTGAAGGGTACAAAGTTGCGGAAGAGTCGTGCGACCGTATATGCATTGTCACAACCTTTTTATTGCTAAATTTACCTAGGCATGGGTGTTGCTACTTCTGCAAGGCCCTCACGCACCTCCCCCCATCACTGTCCAGCGGATGCCCTTCGCTGCCTGGCTTGCAGTTGCCAATGCGTGTTTCTCTGCTACTTTAAACTCAACGCGAAAGGGCCGTCCAGCCCTGTCCGCAGCAGTTAATTCAATCAAGACTCTGACGAGCTTTTCAACCTCAGCTGGGCCTCGGCCTGCTGTCACTTCTATACCGAACACCTCTCCCCAGTCTCGTAAGCCCGAACCCCCTCGCACGGCGCAAGGTAAAGGTGCGGCCCGAGTGAGTCCGCCCCTACCACATGGCGAGGCGAGAGCTCTCCCCGTGAACATGATCGAATAAAGTATCAACGACAAGAAAAGCAAGATGCCTAAGAGAGAAAAGGGATTACACCAGCTCTGCACAGCGAATAATCTCGACAAAGGGATCAGGCCTCCATCTTCGGGGCTGGTATTAGAAAAGGCGATTTCGACAACCCTCTGGTAGAAATACATGCTGATGGTGCGCGACTCTCAACCGATGCGTGCGCGCACAGAGCAGGGAGATTGAAGCACTGTTGTAGAAGAAGCGTCGATTAGATGAAAACAAAATACTGTTGGTGGGAGATGATGCATCTGAGATGATCTGACAAGGCATCAACTTTGACAGGGGCCAAGCTGGCGGCACGCTCAACATCACCACCGACGAAGCACGTTAGAGTCTTAGTCTACCTGGTGAGGCGGGAGAAAGCGCAGGTACTACAAAAGGAGAGTGCGCCCGCAAATACACCTCATAAAGGTAAGGAAAGTACACAGCCAATGATCGACACCTCTAACGGTGAGAAGGAACTCGAGCGTGAGCCACCTCAGAAGACGAAGCATGCAGATCGCGTGGTGAGGTATTATATATCGTTTCTGCTCATTTTCTTATCTGTTGGGACTCAAGGTGATCATGGACAGAGCACATCTTTCTGTTCGGTTCTTTGGACACGTCGGGATGTGGAAGTGCTGAGACTTTTTGTCTTTCTTTCCGGCGGCTGCTGTGCCGCCTGAAACAACTAGCGTCACACCGAAAACCGAAACAAGTCCCGCGCACGGGCGCTGTGCGAGCCCCCTGCTCCCATTGGCTGCCGCCTGCATCAAAGTCAATGGGCAGGACGCATCAGACATTGTGTGACATTGATGGCGACGATCCTATAGACTTTCTTTGATCGTCCTAATTTGTGTTACCCTGATTTTTTCTGTCATCTTGGTTGCACAATTTCTTGAACGGCATTCCACGTCAATCTACCTGACCTGTCTTGTTACTGTAATACATTTTCCTACAACGATATCTATGCTTCACATTCCGACTATGGCTCCCAAGATAATAAGCAGCACGGCCAATGCCCCAGTCAAATCGTACCATGAAAGACAACAAGATAGGGTACAGGACATTGCTCTAGCGAAAGGAGAATTACACAGCCTTTGCGGCTTCTAACGCCATAGCCCCTTCTACAGCGATGGTTAACACGGATCAGGGAGGTGGATGTATATTGGACGTGGGAATGCTTACCTTCAGCCTCGGCTTCTCATCTCGGCCGCTGCTGACTCGCGTTAGGCACAAATCGTCGGGATCAGGGCTAGGCCCGGGAAATAACCGCATGATCTCAGGGTCCCATATCGCAAGGTCGTATGGCGTGGTTCCATACTTGTCGCGCACATGGACATTTGCACCAGATTCGAGCAGCAGCTGCGCAGGCATGGGATCTAGGTGAGATAGTGCCAAATGCAAAGGAGTCTTGTGATCGTTGTCTTGCAAGTCCACGTCCAGACCTCGGTCTAGTAATAATCGTATGGCATCGCAGTTTTTCCGTATGACCGCTTGGTGGAGTAGCGTCCGGCCATCGCGATCCCGTACATTAACATTTGCCCCAGAGTCGAGTAGCAACGTCCAAATAGCCTCGATTGGGCCATCATCAGATCCTAGGAGGTACGACCGAAAAGGGGCCAACTGAAGAGGAGTGAAGTGATCCGAATTCTGGGCTTCCACGTCGGCACCTCGGTCGAGTAATAATCGTATAGCACCGTAATGACCATTTCTGGCCGCGCAGTGGAGTGGAGTATTGCCTTCAGCATCCCGTATGTGAACGTTTGCACCAGATTCAAGCAACAACTTGATTACGGCGATGCGAGTACCGTAGAGCATTGCCATATGCAGAGGAGTGTCGTGGCCTTTATTCAGCGCATCCACATCCGCACCTCGGTCTAGCAGTAACCTCATGTTGTCAAGAGGTCCCTGCGAGGCCGCGATGTGTAGGGGTGTGTTTCCCTGGTGATCACGAGAACGGATGTCCGTGTTGCGTTTAAGTAGCATTCGAGCAAACTTGGCACATTTTAGGATGGCTGGTCGAAGGAGTGGGATTGCGTTTTTCTTCCTGCGGTCATTTTCATCTGCATGGGCGTCAAGCAGTAGCTGAACAATATCGGGGTATCCAAGGTGCAATGCTACATGTAGTGGGGTCATACCGTGGATATTTGCAATGTCTATGTCTGCACCGTACCGAAGTAGTAGCTTTGTGACCTCCACGTGTCCACACGACACCGCTTTGTGCAATGGCGTACTGTACCAATCATTGGGAGCGCTTACATTTTGTGGACATTTCGAAATGAGGTGCCTGGCCATGCCGACGAATCCATGGTGCGCAGCAAAGAATAAAGGGTCTCTCCATCGGTGTTTCCGTTTGTAACACGACACTGTATATTTCGGGTATGCAACCCTCGCCCACGTTTCGAAATGTGGTCCCTCGGCGTCAAGAAGAGTGTCGATCCCATCTCGTATTTCTGAAATCACATTTCCGAACTCCGCATGGTGTGCGAAATTTTTAGCTGCATAATCCCCCAGAGGGAAACAGCCAGTGATCGCAAAAGGGGAGTCACGGAGGTCCAACCGAAGTAACGTGGCAAGACAAGCTTGAGCCATCACCGTGTGCGCGGCTTCCGCATGAACGTAATAGCAGGAAGCATTTTGTAAGGTGGCAAGCCGGTCTGAGGTAAGATACTCCTTGACAGAGTAGTGCGAAAATTGAACGACCCGGGAGCCATGATCATCGATGACCATGACTAGACTCGAGCATGTCAATAGAATCCCTTCTTCGTCATCTTCCCATCGCAAATCCGCATTGAGCTTCGGAGTCCCCACAGCAGCAAAGTCTATCGCAAGGAGTTCAGCGAGCTCCTTGACACGAAGGGGGCGGCAAGCAACTGTGAGACATTGCAATAACCGATGTGCATGCACTCGATTCTCCTTTGCAATCTCCCCTAGTATCCGGGCATATGTCTCGTCTAGCGTTTCGGGTAACTCGTCAAGGACAAGCCGCACACTTGACACAAGACAGCGGCGTAATCGTTCCAGTTGACAATAAATCCAGCGAAACCTGATCGAGAACATGAGTGAGTATAACCTCGCAGACAGGGACATGCTCACATTCCACCAGCTCTGTCTGAGAGCGTCTTGATCACTAGGATCTTGTCTTCTTCCCTCCATCGCTTCATGTTCGTCTCCGAGTGAACAACGTAGTTGATATAGTCGAGGATGTCCCTCTTTTGTCCATCTTGGTCATGAAGTGATATGGAGGTACACGTGAGAGATCCGAGAACAGCCCGGATGTCGCTCTCGGGACGACTGGTGACAAACAGCCGTAAATTCGGGAGGTGCAACTTGACGAGTGCCTTTACAAGCTCGAGCACCTTTCCACGTGATGAGGGTATACCAGAATTATCTGGACATTCATCGAGGGCGTCGATAATGAGATAGACTGGAACTTGTCCAGGCAACGTAAGCATCTCCTCGAGGCATCCAATAAGGGCACTATCCCCTGGCTTGGGCAACTCGGATCCACGACGGTGGGACGAGTACAAGGCGAGAAGCTTGTCGCAGTAAGAATCTGATTGGTCTGAGAGTTGGATAAGGAGAGTTGAGAGCAGAGCACGGATATCCTGCTTTCCCTTGTGCTTAAAGTCGAAGAAGAAATAACCTAAATAGGCTGAACCACCAAGGGAGATATTGTCAATATCCTGGATGACCGCAGCGCTGGACAATATCCAGTGATATAAGTTACTCGAGCCAGAAGAATTGAAAGGACATACGTAAGTACACTCTTCCCAGCACCCGCTATGAAAAAAAGAAGGTTCGTTGGCAATCACAAGTGAGAAAAGCGCTGGAGAGCATACGATTTCCATAAATCCATAAGAGGGAGCCGGACGTTTTCCAATCGGTGAAGGTGTGACCTTGAGCGAACCACGTTGTAGTGCCTTGATGGAGTGCTTCGAGCGCAGTATTGTAATTCACGGAATGATCTGGTGGAGAGAGCCAATCTCTAAGGGCCGGCCGCAACTTTTTCCCTGTATGAATGATTGAGCATATAGAATGCATGGAGTTATTGCTGGAGCACGTACGGTCGACATTGGTAGGGTCTTTCGCCATTTGATCCGCCGTTTCTGCCACAAATGTCAGGAATGCAAATGATACATTGAATATGGTCTGGTCACGCACCATCAAGGATCCCGCGAATTGGGTCCATTTTTCTTTCAAGGTACTCCACTCTGCTACCTATGTCCTTCATTCTACTATCGACATCCTCTACTTCACTGGTGACATGAATCACTTCATCATGAAGGCGATGTGCCGCATCCAGAGCTTGGGCAGCCACCACGAGAGCCTCCTTTTGAGTCACTTTGTCTAACCGATGCAACGCATCATCAATATCAGTACATCCTACGAGCTTCATGAAAGTTGCTTCTTAATCATGATACAGATAAGCCAACAGCAGTTGTCCGTCACCAACTATCAACTCACTTGATGTTGCCTGTTCAATAACCTTTGTCGCGATGCCAAGGATAAAAAGAACTTCGGTCATCACCTTGGTGATTACTTCCTGAATGTCTGGTGTCGGTGGGACTTCGGTATAAGTGTCAAGGCGCCGGAGGAACTTCTTGATGTGTTCAAATAGTTCAGCGATTGAGCCTAGACTATTGCCATTATTAACTCCAACTGCCTTTACCACCTAAGACATCTGGGTGTTAAAACCGGCTGAATGACGGAATCAAATGAAGACGGTTACAGTTAGTAGGATGCCAATTCCAGCAAATATGACGCCTGCGGGAGGATATATCTGTTTGATTACTCAGAGAGCTGATCTTGGTCTATTGCCACAACACTTGGAGGATTTACCGTGCCAACTCCGGCACCAAGGGTCTGTACAACCTGACTGATTAGATCCACTGTGGTGGCAAGCCACGGCCGCTGCATCGATGTGTGATGGCTTGTCGCAGCCTGAGGTGGATCGTACCCTGGTAGTTGCCTCTGAAGCACGACGAGAATATCATCGGGGGAATGGCAGGCGATAAGCTCGTGAAATAGTGGATGAGAAGGGAGGTCTTTCCCGGTAGTGTTCTTGTATGCTTGCAAAGCTTGATTTAAGATGGACTGGAAGCATGGGTTTCTGTCAGCCACAGAGGTAGTGGGGGACATGGCGGTAGTAGTGTGTGGGATAGCGGGAGTGTCTGAGGCGACCTAGGTCATATACGCCGGATACCACACCTTACACAGGCTATGCAGCTAGGAGGCAGTGGCTGACAGAATGACGTGACACTGACACCTCAGGCTGTCGACAATGCAGTGTCGAGTGACTTTAATAGCTATCGCGGGTCTCAATCACAAACCTGCCAGTGCTGAGCTCCCTGGCACCGTGCAAGACAGGTGACTGGTGCCCCCTTTCCGTCAAATTCATCATGCCCTCGTGAGCGCTCGCCCGACCGGCCCGGGCTTACGGTTTTCAGCACGTGTTACTCTCCTATTCCCAAGTCAGCCAAGGGTCCGTTATATCACTTCCTCGAGCCACAGATAATTCTACCAAAACTCCGGCCACGGTCTCAACCTCAGCAAAATCGCAGGGGTAAAGTAACTGAAACAAAGCGCCTGTGGCTGGCGGCAAAACAATGCCCGCCCCTCACTCCGACTGCGCAGCGATCGATCCCAGATTTCTCAGAAGGGGATGGGACCTCCGCCTTTGCAACGTGAACCACCAAAAAGTGATTCCGATGACTCGGATGTACCTCCGGTAAGGTACGTAAGGATGTATGTGAAACATGGAGGACGAAGTACTGCGGTCGAAGAAGCGTCTATCAGATAAAAACAAGGCACTGCCTGCGGAAGCTGATACATCTGACAAGGCATCACCTTTGATAGAAGTGAATCTGGCATACTTGCCACCACCGAGGAAGAGGAGCCGTGCACAGCCCGTGTTGATGTACATCGTTTCTTAGCATCTTTCTCCTTATTTTCTGTCCTTTGGACGCGTCGGGATGTCGAAGTGTTGAGACTTTCAAGTTCATGTTGTGTTCGTTGTTGCACATTTTATTCTTTGATCGGTACTTCAATCTAACGGACTGTCTTATTACTATAACAAATTTTCCTACAATGATATCTATTCTTTGCTTTCCGAGTGTGCCCCCCCTAAAAGTACGGCCGATGCCGCAGTCAAATCGTACTGTGAAACACTACAACGCAAGATACGTTACTGAGCATTGCTCTGGCGCTTGGAGGACTGAGCGGCCTTTGCGGCTTCCACCGCCTTTGTTTTCTCTATAACGAAGATTAACACTGACAAGGGAGGTTATGTGGGACGTGGGAATGCCCACCTTCAGCCTCAGCTTTCCTCTTGGCCGCTGCAGCCTCACGTTCCGCACGAATCTTGGCGAGACGAGACAGGTCAGCTTTAGCCTGGTCTGTCTTTCCTTGTACGTGCAGTTAGATAGGGAAAGGAAGGAAGAGAGTTAGTCAACGAGACTGGTCAAGCAAGACACGGGTCCCGGGAAGGCGATTTGTTTAATTACCTTCCAGTAACGGTCCTTTGCCTCTTGCTTCTCCTTCTGCTCTCTGAAAAAATGGGGGAGCGATGATATTGTAAGCCGACAAGTTTTTTATGAGCGAACAGCTAGGGTGCTCGCACCGTTCTCTGCGGGTGAGCTCGCGCGGAGCACTCAGGTCCAGATGTTGAGTTTCTTGGTGACGTGGTTCGGATTGCGAAGTAGATCGTCCTCAGCAGCGTCTTCTTCACCACCCTGCTGCTTGTCTGAATCCTTCTTCGCAGAGGCAGCCTTATCGGATGCATGTTTCTTCTTGAGCTCTCTGCGCTCCGCACGGGTGATCTCGGGTCCTTCGCGATCGTTGCCTTCCTCGTCTTCGTCTTCGTCTTCGACTCCTTCCTCCTTGTCTTTCTCACCATCATCTTCTTCGTCCTCGTCAGGATCGTCGTTCTCGGCGTCGCGACGTGGGCTATGAGAGAAAGAGGGAAAAAAAAGGGCATTTTGTACAAATACAGAGAGAGTGGTCGATGTTAGGACGCACTGTTTTTTCAAGCTTACAGCAGTACCATTCTCGCCAAGTTCAAGATGACGACCAGACGTTGCCTGGTAAACACTTTTGCCCAAGGGCAGACGTCGAAAAGATAAGCACCTGAAGGATCTCCCAGTACCACGAGCACGCCTTGGCACGCCCTTTCTTGAAGCACGTACACATGACCAATGTCAATAATTTCAATAATAATAATAATTTCAAGATTGGGTTGTTACCGAACCCTCTGACGCTTGATTGAAAACGTGAGTTTTGGTTGGCCGCAGAGGGATTGTGGGACGTGGCAGAAGTAGTGTACGGATAAAAGGGAGGGCCTGAAATGAGCCTGAGGCTAGGATAGATAGATATAAGTATTCGGGGCTAAGGGACTAGGGCAAGAATGGGATCATCCCAAAGCATGACAGGTATCCAGTGACTTGGCTGTGTCCCCAACTGCGTCCTTGGCATTCCCCACAGAAGGTCAATTTTCGATTCTCTGATCTCTGGCGTGATGCATATATCACTCTCTGACACCGTCTCCTGGCTGGACAAGCCTTTGCTGGCCCGGGACGGAACCAAAAGGTAGCAATAGTAATAATAACTCGGACCCCGGCCATCCGAGCCCAAAAGGACGATTGATCTGTCAGAAACGGTCCGGCCGGTCCGGTTCCTGGCCTCGTGTTTGTGTCAGTGTTCGAAACTCTGCTTACAATCCAGAACTCACAACATCTTTTTAATGGCACAGCCTGGAGGACATAACTTTAACGTGAAACAGGAGCCGCGCAGGTATGCTACTCTCCTTATGCCCTGCCTCATGAGTCTCACCAGCTCATAAACTAGATCTCCCCGTTCACCCGCAACGGGACGAGGATCAGTCTGAATATGTCAAAGTCCAGTTCCTCCCTTCAACAAGTATCGAAATATGGCAGAGGGCGAAGACAACAAGGTGACCAAACGCTGGCAAAAAGATGCTGAGGGCATTCTCACCTTCCTCAGTTCTCAGCTTAACCTCCATATCCTCACCTACGGAATAAAGTTTATTCTGTGCTACGTTTTCTGTTCTAGTCGCAGTCACCGTCACCGAACTCAAATCAAACTCCCATTATACCGCAGCATTTTATCTTGGGCAAATCTATCAACTTCAGTTTCTCGCCGACTCCAACGTATCTCGACAGTCCATACCTGTTGCTCTCTTAAGCCACCTCCCTTCTCTCCACCAAACTATGTCATCTGGGTTAACTCACTCTGGTTCCTGAGTTTAACTATTACCCTTACCTGTGCTATGTTGGTGAAGTTAATACAGCAATGGGCTCGCCGATATCTCCGGATCACTCAGTGACCATGGTACAGCCCTCACGATGGATCACGAACTCGTGCATTCTTTTCGCACGGTGTCGACGAGCTGGGATTTTCGTGGGTGGTTGAAATCATACCGACGCTGATACATATCACTCTTCCTGTTCTTTGCAAACCTCCTCGTTTATCTCTCCAACGTTAACCACACCGTATTCCACGCCGTAGTACGGTGGGTTGCCGTTTCCGTGGCGACATATACGCTCATCACGTTTATGCCAATTCTGAGGTTGGACAGCCCATACTACGCACCACTGTCTTCATTTGCCTTTCGGATCTATGCGGGCATATTATGTCCCACCTTCTGAGTTCTTAGCTGGTTTGTTTCCTTTAGCCATGGAGTCTCGAATCGCTTTTTGGCCACGAGCGAAGATTATTTCAACCGATGGATATAAGGTATGGAGAAGACAATAGAAATGGTTATTCAAAAATCCCCAACGGAGATCGACGCCCTTTTCGAGGTGAGCGAACCATTGGGTACATTGATGGTTTCTTCTCATTCTTGGTCGTCTAATTCTGTCCCTGAGACGGAAAATTACGACGATTCATCGGGTGCGTGAACGTCGCCGATGCACGGTCGGGATTTCCGGAGCGTTTTCAAGACGTTCTCCCAGAAACATAGTGTACTACGATCCGTTGAAGTGGGGCGCTCCCTGAGAGGACAGGACGGCGGAAGGATCCTGGTTTATATGCACAAATCATCGTTGCCGACATCATTACGAAAGTTCGGGAACGCAACGACGATTGAATTGTGCTCGCAGTGGACCAACTGGAGAGGGGTGAGTTACTTCATTTTATGTATGGGAATTACTACTAGAACCAAATTTTCACCGCAGTTCCTACAGGTCAGAAGCTGACATTCGAGGCTATGTTGCATGGCAAGCTGTTAGCGTGTTACTTGCCAACTTGGTCCACATTACCTGCCAGATGTTCCCGCATCCCAAAGTCGGTAAAGCTGTTTTCGCCTTGAGAAGCTTTGTTGTACGAGACCTTTCCGAGTTTGACAAAATAAATACGCTTCCTGAACTGCAGCACGACTTCTGTGACTAGTGGTATCACCTTGTCGCAAAAGCGCGTAGCGTCGGGCCTCAAAGCGTTTCCCACTTTATGAATCTCACCTCGATATGCCATCGTTACGTCACCTTACGTTATGGCAGTGATAATGCCCTGACGGATTTCCTCACGACCAATCCATCGCCGTACCCTTTATGCATTTATGCCCTGGCCACGACAACCCTGGCCATCGCTTCTGCGAAACCCTCGGTACTCTCTTGCCTCGCATAAATCCAATTCACACTATCCACACTCTCCAGAACCGTCCCTGACCCATTCATGCCTGTGACGTACCGGAAACTACTATATCCCAAATCTCTACTGAAACCAATACCGTACTTGCCCCGCAGCGCCTAACTGGCCCCAGCAAAAACCCACAGCACAAGACAACCATCCAACCCTCACACCATAGTGCATGACTCCCATCACCGGCCACCTCCATGCCAGTGATGCCACTGATAGCGCCTCGCTCCCACGAGGCCTCCTATTTCTACATCCCTCACCTATTCATTTTCAAAAAGACACGCACATTTCTACTTGCCCCCAACCACCAACGCCTACAGTGTGGATACAACCATTTCGGAACATGAGAATCGTGATCCATCACAGAACTCACCCCCCCTCCTTAGTTTCCATATGGCCCAAAATGAGTTGCAGTCATGGCTCATTGATTGCCGTTGCAGGTCATTGCCTGGTAGATGGCGTTGTGACGTTGTTTCGCATAACGAATTTTCTTCGAAACGTTCAGACAAATAAGTCGTGTTTCTTGCTTGTATGAACTTCATTTCCTGTATTTGTCTACGCCTTCTTCCCTTGCCAATAAAATATGTCGATTCTTGCTTCTCGGGTCATGCGACTTGTAATGTGCGGAGTCACTGCAGATCTTTGTGTGTAAGGTCACGGTTGGGCTCGGCTCGGAACGACGCGTCGGGGCGCTCGAGACATTTGAGCACTACAGTAAGCTTTCGAATTTCGTTGTGACATGTCGATGTTCGATCGCTCGCCGCCTCGAACACAACGCGTGCCTCACTCATATGCACGGACACCCCTTGCTCAATTCCATTTATCTCCCCTTTTCATCACCCAGCCTGGCGTCCCCTGCGCTTCCTATATTCCCGTACGCTCCAGTCTGCGCCCTATCCACTACCAGCTATTGTTTTCAGCTTCAACTCATTATATTTTTATCGGTAATTGTACCTTACCGCCGAGCTAACAACATGTGCGACACCCCTCTTCCCCTTCCTGACGCGTTACGATACGAACCAAGCGCCTCGAAATGTACTTAAACTTCCGCGTTTGTCCCTTACCGCCAGTAACCTACAGTGAGAATCCCTCGTTATGGATCCGGAACTTCTCGTGACATCTCTCTCTGCTCCTTTTTTTCTCCCTTTCTCCTTCTGAATCTAGTCCTTGCCTCGCGACACTAAGCCGAGCCAGTGAGCCAACTTGCGCCGGGACGGGAATTTTGGAGTTGGGTACTCGGTGCGTCGTCTTTCTCTTCCTTCTATACCTTCTCTCTGATCACTGGGACTCGCCCGCGCATCCAAGCTGCGCTAAGCCTTCGCGAAACCCTGTCGATTGACGACGATTGGCATACAAAATACTGAACCCGTACTGCCTTTTCAGACTGGGGCACCTCAACTATCGGGCTACGCGTTCGCCTTCTCCATTTAGTTTCCCTTCATATCATCAAGTAAAGTGTCGTTACAATCACCACAGAGATGCGGTTTGCTCAGGCTCGTGGTGCTCCTATTTTCAACTAAACCAGCCCACACCCGGGGTTGAGTACGTTAGTAATTTGGCTCTTGTGTTCCACTTGTGTTCACCTCGTATACAGTAGCTGTCCGGATAGCGTTCCATAGTACTGTAAATCGCCTTAAATGAGCCATGAGTTTGTGCACATATACCCATGTCACATGCGGAACACGCTGAATAATATGACATGTGGAAACACGCTGTATCTAACTAACAGGAGTTGGGTGCGTTACTCTCTCGTTTACTACCGCTACAATCAGACAACAATATGATATACATTGGATTTGAGTAATAAAATCTATTAGAAGACTGGCAAATTATAAGGGTGTCCATGAGCCCAGGTGATCCATTTCTCAACAGGTAAATGCTAAAAAGGGAATCCATGTCTTGTGTTGACGGATCTATGTCTAATCTGGCTCCATTCGGCATCAACACTGCATTCCTCGACCTCGACCTCGCACTCCTCACCAAGACAACTGTCATGTCCCAGACTCAAGCCAAGGGTGCGTGACGTGGGCCCTTGTCAACAGAAGAGACGTTTGGATCGGAGGAATTGGCTACTGAGAGGATGCCCTCAGTGCCTACTGATCCAGACAATGCCCCACTTCAGCGGAAGATACGGGAGCGTACAGAAGAACTGGATGCAGCCCAGATCCGTTGAGTTCCGAGGCAAGCCCGGAGTTGATGAGTAGAGGGGGAGATCGGAGAAGAAGCAGCGCTGCTCGTGCCAGTGGCCATGCTTGTGTCCGGAGTTACACGTATTTGGAGCCGGGGCGTCACAAATGAGGATGGGAGTTTGGGAGGGTCGGCGGTATTTTCAGCAGAACTAGGGTGACATGTACGGCCAGTCATGAATAGTGTTGGCACAGGGGAACTGAGTGACGAGACCAGGTATTTGAAAAGAAAAGAAAAACCTGGGAGCCATTTACATCTGCACCTTTGTCTATGAGCGGTCTGACGACCATATCGTTCGCACCGGAACCTGCAGCATGAGGAGGAAGAAGCTCATCGTCGATGACCGAATTCAGAGGCTGGCATATTTTGCGACGCATATATGGCCTGTAGCTGCAGCCATGTGGAGACGTGAGGGACTTGAAAGACGAGAGCGAGAGATAAAAGTTAGCGCAGACGTTGAACTTTGCCTTTGTTTGGTGTGACCTCGAAACCGGAGTTCGGATCGACTCGGTTCAACTGTTATGAATTCCTTTTCCTTGATTGATTCAGAGTCACTGGCACAACCTGAGTTGGTCCGCGAGAATGAGTGCCTGACATAGCTGTCCATGGCTTTAAGATTTAGTCTGTCTCCTGTCCACGCCAACTTTACAGCAGTCCTAGGGAATGCAAAGAAGAGGCGCGGTAGCATAATGAAGGGTGCAAAGTAGGTCAGATGACGTTGTACCCGTTGTAGTTCGGCGACCGCCTATGCATCGTCACGATCTTTTTATTGCTAAATTTACCTAGACATGGGTGTTACGACTTCTGCAAGGCCCTCGCGCACCTCCCCCGATCACTGTCCAGCGGATGCCCTTCGCTGCCCAGCTTGCAATTGCCAGTGCGTGTTTCTCTGCTATTTCAAACTCAACGCGAAAGTACCATCTAACCTTTCTTGTCCGCTGCAGCGCTGCAGCTAATTCAACCAAGACTCTGACGACCTTTTCAACCTCAGCAGGGCCTCTGCCTGCTGTCATTTCTATACTGAACACCTCTCCCCAGTCTCGCAAACCCGAACCCCCTCGCACGGTGCAAGGTAAAGGCGGCCCGGATGAGTCCGCCCCTAACACACATGGCGAGGCGAGAGCTCTCCCCGTGAACACGATCAACAATATCTCCTCTTCTCACTCATGAGAGTCAACGATAAGAAAAGTAAGATGCCTAAGAGAGAGAAAAAGGATCACCCCAGCTCTGTGCAGCGAATAACCCCCACAAAGGGATGAGGCCTCCATCTTCGGGGCTGCGACTAGAAAATTGCGATTTCGAGAACGCTCTGGTAGAAATGCATACTGATGGTGCGCGACTCTCAACCGATGCGCGCGCACAGAGCAGGGAGGTTGAAGCACTGCTGTCGAAGAAGCGTCGATCGGATGAAACTAAAGTACAGCTGGCGGGAGATGATGCATCTGACAATGCATCATCATTGACAGTGGCCAAGCTGGCGGCACGCTCAGCATCATCACCGACGAAGCACGTTAGAGTCTTAGTCAACCTGGTGGTGCGGGAGAAAGCGCAGGTACTACAAAAGGAGAGTGCGCCCGCAAACGCGCCTCACAAACGTAAGGAAAGTACATCGCCAATGATCGACATCTCTAACGGTGAGAAGGAACTCGAGCGTGAGCCACCTCGGAAGACGAGGCGTGCAGATCGCGTGGTGAGGAATTATACATCGTTTCTGCTAAACTTATTCGTTGGGACTCACGGTGATTATGGACAGAGCGCAACTTTCTGTTCGGTTCTTTGGACACGTCGGGATGTGCAAATGCTGAGACTTTTCGTCTTTCGTTCCGGCGGCTGCTGTGCAGCCTGAAACAACTAGTGGCACACCGAAAACCGAAACAAGTCCCACGCACGGGCGCTGTGCCAGCCCCTTGCTCCCATTGGCTGCCGCCTGTTATCCTCTACTGCATCAAAGTCAACGGGCAGGACGCATCCAACATTGTGTGGCATTGATGGCGACGATCCTATAGACTTTCTTTGATCGTCCTAATTTGTGTTACCCTGATTTTTTCTGTCGTCTTTGTTGCACATTTTTTTGAACGGTACTCCACGTCAATCTACCTGACCTGTCTTGTTACTGTAATACATTTTCCTACAACGATATCTATGCTTCACATTCCGACTATCCCCCCCCCAAGATAATAAACAGCACAGCCAATGCCGCAGTCAAACCGTACCATGAAACACAACAAGATAGGGTACAGAACATGGCTCTAGCGATAGGAGAACTACACAGCCTTTGAGGCTTCTATCGCCATGGCCATTTCTACAGCGAAGGTTAACACGGATCAGGGAGGTGGATGTATGTGGGACGTGGGAATGCTTACCTTCAGCCTCGGCTTCTCATCCGCTCTCGCATTAGGCACAAAATGTGGGGATCAAGGCTAGGCCCGGGAAACCACTGCATGAAACAAGGGTTCCACATCGCAAGGTGGTATGGCGTGATTGCATACTTGTCGGGCACATCGACATTTGCACCAGATTTGAGCAGCAGCTCCACATGCATGGGACGCGAGTGATATAGGGCCAAATGCAAAGGAGTCTTGTGATCGTTGTCTTGCAAGTCCACGTCCAGATCTCGGTCTAGTAATAATCGTATGGCATCACAGTCTCCCCATTTGGCCGCGTGGTGGAGTAGCGTCTGGCCATCGCAATCCCGTACATTAACATTTGCCCCAGAGTCGAGTAGCAACGTCCAAATAGCCTCGATTGGGTCACCATAATATGTAAGTAAGCAGCTCAGCTTTCCTCTTGGCCGCTGCAGCCTCGCGATCCGCACGGATCTTGGCAAGGCGAGAAAGGTCAGCTTTAGCCTGGTCTGTCTTTCCCTGTACGTGCAGCTAGATGGCAATAGGAAGGAAGAGGGCAAGTTAACGAGGCAGATCAAACAAGGCACGGGTCCCATTAAAGTGGCTTGGTTACTTACCTTCCAGTAACGGTCCTTTGCCTCCTGCTTCTCCTTCTGTTCTCTGAAAAAAAGGGGGGCGATGATATTGTAAGCCGACAGGATTCTTATGAGCGAACAAATAAGGTGCTCGCACCGTTCTCTGCGGGTGAGCTCGCGCGGGGCGCTCAGATCCGAGATGTTGAGTTTCTTGGTAACGTGGTTCGGATTGCGAAGGAGATCGTCCCCAACAGCGTCGTCTTCATCGCCCTGCTGCTCGTCCGAAGCCTTCTTCCCAGGGGCAGCCTTATCGGATGCCTGTTTCTTCTTGAGCTCTCTGCGCTCTGCACGGGTGAGCTCGGGTCCTTCGCGATCCTCTTCCTCCTCTTCATCATCTTCCTCCTCCTCGTCTTGCTCCTCGTCTTCTTCGTCGTCATCATCATCCTCGTCAGAATCGTCGCTCTCGGCGTCGCGACGTGGGCTATAAGAGAAAGAGAGAAAAAGGGCATTTCGTAAAAGAACAGAGGGAGAACGGTCGATGTTAGAACGCACTGTTTTTCCACGCTTACAGCGATACCATTCTCGTCAAGTTCGAGACTAGACGCTGCCTAGTAAGCACTTTTGCCCAAGGACAGATATCGAAAAGATAAGACACCTGGATGTCCCGGTACCACGGACGCCTTGGCTTGCCCTTTTTGAAACACCTACGCACGACCAACGTCAATAATTTCAAAAATAACTGTTATTTTAAGATTGGGTTGTTTACCTTATCCTCTGACCATCAGACAAAGATCGCAGCGAGTGACCAAGGAGAAATGCCCTGTAAGAGAATTAATTAATTTACTATTCACGGGAACCTTCAGATGGGATTCTCGAGGTTCGATTTTCGATTTTTTTTTTTTTGGATTTATTAGTGATGACAAGTATACCAACGCGTCTGGCGATGTCAACCGCTGTATTGACCAAAGCGTGTACTCGACCCCTTTCGGGAATGGATTCGTGCATGCGTCTCCTTGTCTCGATTTTTTTTTTCAATCTCTCACACGTATATGCTCAGGCTCCTGATATCTGAACACTATGCTCTCTCGACGTCCCCCCATCTGCCGTACGCGCCGTCATCCGCCAACGTTTCGAGAAGAACCGCTCGTGTCAACGTCGTGCCCATCACGTGCTACGACTTACTCTAGCTGAGTACGCTTTGCCTCTCCGCGGGTTGTAAATGTCTTTTCAGCTTGCTTGAACTAGTCCCCCATCAAGAAGCGTTCTTCACGCAAATCGACAGCTACACCCAAACTGTGTAACCTGGCAATACCGAAGGCGGCGGCCCGAACCAAGACATCGCTTACCCGCGCCTCATGATACAGCCTGCGCATGTCTGTCGCTGCGCCAAATGGGAACAGGGGGAAATATCACCACCTGCAGAGAAGAAGCGATGAAGGCTGCGAAGTTGCAGAAGAGCAGGACAGATGACGCGATGACGGCCCGGTACGCCCTATCTCTATGCGTCTTCACGTTTTTTTTATTGCTCAATTTTCCTACACATGAACGCTGCTATCTCTGCAGGCTTCCCCCCGTCACTACCCATTGGATTCCCTTGTCGTTGCCGACCAGCTTGCAGTTGCGGGTGCGTGATTCTCTGCTATGCCAAAATCAACGTGGAGGCTCATGCTAGCCATTCCCCTCCGCCGCAATTAATCCTACCATGACTCCGACCACGTTCTCATCCTCAGCAAAGCCTTGACCTGCTGTCAGCTTCACACCTCTCCCCGGCCGGGCAAAAGCGAAAAGACCCTAACATAGCGCAAGGTAAAGGTGCTGTGACTCCGCCCCTACACTGTGTGAAACCTCCGACGTTGCTGGAAAGACTACAATGCACCCCATCAAGTCGGTCGGGACTCCTCTCGTTCTCACTCTTGAGAGCCAACGACAAGAAGCGCAGGATACTCAAAAGAGAGTAGTGATCACCGTGGCGCTGTGGAGCGAACCATCTCGTAGTACTGGAGAGAAGGGAACGATGCCTCCACCTGCGCGGCATGAACTAGGAAAGAGCGATTATGATGACTTCGATGTACTTCTGGCAAAGACGCATGCGAAACCTGTGCGACCCACCACCAACACGCGCAAAGAACTGGTAGGAGGAATCACTGAAGCCGAAGAAGCGTCGTTCGGCTTAAACCAAGGTAAAGTATCTGACAAGGCATCATCCTTGGTAGGGGCCAGGCTCGCGGTACACTCACCACCACCACGACAGCGCAGCGCGCCTGAGTCCAATCGACCCTATTGGTGCACGTGAGGACACGGATATGACAAGAGAGGTGTTCGCCTGCAAATTGCGCAAACAAAGGAGCACAAAAAATCTACTATAATCGACGAAACCAAGGCGGGAAGGAACTCGAGCACGAGCCATTGAGGAAAAGGAAGCGCTCAGATCCTGTGTTGAGGTACGCCGTTTCTTTTCAACGTTTCTCTCTTTCTTTTTTGTTCTTTGCTTTAGACTCTTGGCTTGGTATAGTCACCGCAGGAAAGGAGATGACGAGATTACTAGACCGGCGCGTGGGTGGCGAAGGTGATAATTGGTACATACTACGCTGGTAGACTATCTGGAGGACCATTTGTGTGATATCACTAGTACATCGCACTCGTATAATTCATAGATGGGGTAATATTCCATGAGATGCGCCAGCCATCCCCGCTTCAAGAAGGGCTTCACAACGCCATCATACTCCTGTATGTAGTTGTGTCAACTTGGTCACCGCCCAACGTACGTACGTACGCCGGTATCTACTGTACCAGAGCGACTCCTCAGCCCATTCGATAACAACAAGCGCACAGAGCAGCATGGCAGAGCCCACCTGACCCATCCAACTCTGGCATGAGCGGATGCGGAATCTTCCCGACATTCAGCTCACGCCCATTCCCGGTGTTAGGCAGTAGCTGGAGCACGCGCGCACCCCCGAGGCCAAGTGGCACCCCCTGACCTGCCCATATCAAACATCTCATGAAACATCACTCCGTCCAACACCAAGAACTCTGCGTCCTTCGTGTGCAAAGTTGCCACCAGACCTGCCCCACCGTAGCACCGTCCGCCCGACCCCTACGAGAACGAGCAGCATGAAGATGCTCGGCAGGAGCTCTAGCTTTATGCTCGCCGCCGCCGACGAAGCGAAGTGCGTGAGAGTCTGAGTCGACCTGGCGGTGTGGGGAAAGCGAGGGTAACGCGAGTAGAGTGCAGCCTCAATTGCGCCGTGTAGACGCGAGGAATACACAAAACCAATTATCGACGACATCAAGGCTGGAAGGAATCGAGCATGAACCACCCCCGAGGAAGAGGAAACGCGCACATCCCGTGTTGAGGTACATTTTTTCTGTCCTTTAGACGCGTCGGGATGTGGAAGTGCTGAAGCCTTTCCTTTGCAACGGCCACCGTCTGTCTGAAACTCACCGAGAACCGAGAAAAGCGCCGCCTATAGGCGCTGCGCGAGCTACCGCGGGCATCAAATTCAACGCGCTGACGCATCTGGCGTTGTGTGAGATCGACGGCGATAATCTTATTGATTATCTTCACACGTCGTAACGTCTTGTCCTCGATTTTTCTCATGTCATCTTCGTTGCACATCTTATTGTTTGATCCGTACTTCAATATAATGTCTTACTACAATAACACGTTTCCTCAGAATGATATCTGTTCTTCGCTTTCCGTCTATGCCCCCCAAGATAAAAGCAAGGCCCGTGCCTCAGTCAAATCGCACGTGAAACACTGTAACAGAAGATACGTTACCGAGCATTACTCTAGCCGGAGGACTGCGCAGTCTTTGCGGATTCCATCGCCTTTACCTTCTCTAACGATTAATAACACCAACCAGGGAGGTGGGTGTATTTGGGGCGTGGGAAAGCTCACCTTCAGTCTCGGCTTTCCTCTTAGCCGCTGCAGCCTCGCGTTCCGCACGGATCGAGGTGAGGCGAGACAGGTCAGCTTAAGTGTTGCCTGTAGATCCCTATACGTGCAGCTAGATGACGAAAGTAAGGAAGTGAGCCGGTGAACGAGACAGATCAAATTAGGCACGGGTTCCGGGAAAGCGGTTTGTTTGCTTACCTTCCAGTATCGGTCCTTTGCCTCCTGTCTCTCCTGTTCTCTAAGAAAAGGGGGCAATAATGTTATAAGCAGACAGGATATTTATGAGCGAACAGCTACGGTGCGAGCACCGTTCTTTGTGAGTCAGCTCGTGGGGGCGCTCAGATCCGAGATGTTGAGCTTCTTGGTAACGTGGTTCGGATTGCAAAGTAGATCGTACTCAGCAGCGTCCTCTTCACCGCCCTGCTGCTTGTCTGAAGCCTCCTTCGCAGGGGCAGCATTATTAAATGCCTGCTTTCTCTTGAGCTCTCTGCGCTGTGCACGGGTGAGCTCGGTTCCGGGTCCTTCGCGATCCTCCTCCTCCTCGTCTTCCTCTCTCAGAGGTGATTTTAGCTGCCTTCGAGATTGAAATTCGATTGAACGGATTGGGAGGGTGAGTTTGGGTTGGTCACAAGAGGAGGGTGGGCTACTGGAGGTAGATGTACAGTGGAAGGCTGGCTCGGCACAGTGGGGTGGAGTGGCAGTGTTCCGCTGCAGGAGACGGCACAGGAGGGTACTGTGCTAGATGATGCGGGGTCTGTTCGTGCGCCGGTGAAACCATATATGGTGAGGCAGCAGGTGGGGGCTGGGATGGATGTGGGAGGCTATAGGTAGACAGTCTGGTGACTCTGGTTATCGAATGGGTAGCTGGTGGTGGATACGATATAGTAAGCGCGTGGTTCCGTTCGGGTAGGAAAGAAAGGATGGAAGTGGAAAGGGGAGTGGGAATACGACTTACGTGGGAAGATCTGGGTGAGACGCCCACAAGTGATGCACTTGTGAGTCGTGCAGGTGTGCTTCTGTGTTGACTCAGAGACACGAGGTAAAGGAGGAGGCATCTGAGATAATGAAGACAGGTTAAGTACGGCTCGGTTTCGGGGTAAATCGTGCCAAGGATGATCACAGCTCTTCACGACGACACATGAATGCGGAGAACGATGTATTTTAATGGGCATGGACGAGGTAGATTATTGCTGCAGTGTTTAGAAGATGACAGAGAAGAGATGGTACGTTGAGCGGGCGTGCCCATGGGAAGGGAGGAGGGAGAAGGGGAAGAGGTTGTGAATAACGAGAGGTTCTGAGGCGAAGGTGATATAAACACTATCAGTAGTGCACTGGCAGGTATGCGATGCACCAACCTGACAACCTGACAAGTGGTAAGGCTGACATTTGATCCACGTGGCACGTGGTGCTGAAGGAAGTAATCCTCACGTGATATATCGCGCCATCACGTGTTACTTCCTCTCGACGCAGCATCACAATGTATTGTTAGCATGTCGCCTGCTGAGCTCCATGGAACCATACACGCTCAGGTTCCTAGATGCCAGACTTATCACTCTTACAAGCCTACAAGCCTTCAACACAAACTAACATATTTGTACCCTCGGAGGGAAATGCACTCCTCTACAGTCTCCTTGAACGCGGCGTCAAAAGGGAACCCCCCATCAAGAAACGTGCTTCACGCAAATCGACAGCCACGCTCAAACTATGCACCCCGACAATGT
>QFDX01001115.1:0-11244 GCA_003315875.1 Lactifluus piperatus
AAAGATGTCACCCTCGCCCAATGACCGGGTGCTATCCTGAACGAAAATTGCCTGGGAGATTGGATGTCGAGTTGGTGCCAGGCATGCCCTTTGGGGAAGTTCACTGGACACTCCAGATGTCCGCGAGCGTTTCACGCTTGGGCCATCAGCAGACGGGGAAGGATCAAACAAGACTCGCTTCTTTCCCTGGAGAGTGTTGGCATGCGAATGAGATGCACAAATATTTTCGGATAGATATTCTGTAGAATTTATGTGTTCCGCGCCCGGCTGCTCTACGCGGACGAGGGGTGCGTTGCTTGTTGCTCCTGGTCCGTCGACATCGACGGGATTATCTTCTGCGAGCCTGCCAATGATATTCCACGAGTGGTCAGGACTCTCACGCACGACCATGGCAACTCCTGGGGTCCCAGCCCAAGTCTGTAAGATAGGAATTTGCGAGACACATGATCCACAAACAAGGGCATCATAATCCTCGGCTGTGATCAAGGGAGGTGGGAGGCCCGAAAAGGATGCGTCGGAACGGGAAGCATCATCCTGTTCTACTTCTGCGATGCAATTATCTTCTTTGGATAACTCGGGGGATGGTAACCGGGATGGTGGACGAGAACGTAGATTCAGACAGGATTCGTGAAACCAGTCCTGGAAGTTCTGTGGGTGAAGACCTGACTGAAATTCGCACGATCGTACCTCACATGCAAGACACTGTATCATGGTCTCCCGCTCTAACTTGGCATCGTATGGTCGTCCACAACGGCAGAAGTTGCTATCAAAGTTTTGGCCATACTTGTTTTCCTCGTTTGGGGCTTCCTGTTGTTTATGAAGCGAACAGGGTTGTGTTAAAGAACTGGTTGGACAGTCACAACGAAAACGGCGCTTTGGGAATAGCTCCAATTGTTCGTGATCCGTGTGACAAGCGATAGAACAGGATGAGCAGATGCCGCGCCTCGAAGCACAAGTGATACAGAGATAGACAGCTTGACGAATGTGGCCCAATGAGTAAGTACAGCGAGAGAACGAGTATGGAAGGGCAAGGGCAGCTTCCTTCTCGAGCTCCTGTTGTGAGTTGAGATATTCTGTGAGAGTCGCGGCCATGTCTTGTTAGTGACCAGACCAATCTGTTCCAAATAAATCTCACGACTATCAGGTGGTCACGTGCCACTACGGCAGACGGCCCGCATGCCTTGGCGTGTCACGGTCCCCTCAGCTCTCATCGGGCGCCGCTCTCATTCCTGTAAATAATTTCACCCTTGTTCCTCCTCTTCAACAATGCCAGCCGCTAAAACCAAGGGAAAGAAGCGTCCACGATCTGCAACCCTTGATACCGAAGACGCATCCTCCTCAAAGCGTGTCAAATCTGATTCAATGGACTCCCCATCATCCAGTAAGTCGAACACCACATAGGACCGTGCTTGTGGCGGCATCACACACAGTCCACGGCGTACTTAGATCAAGGTCTAGTACTTCAGATGCAAGAGAAATTCTGTCTTGCT
This sequence comes from Lactifluus piperatus, assembly GCA_003315875.1. Taxonomy (NCBI): domain Eukaryota; kingdom Fungi; phylum Basidiomycota; class Agaricomycetes; order Russulales; family Russulaceae; genus Lactifluus; species Lactifluus piperatus. Next base: position 1,491 of record QFDX01001115.1, read on the forward strand.
ACTGCTTATAAAGATGCCAAACTCTCGAGGTGTACATCATGCTCCCGTCGCAATGGCATGGACACCTGTCGATTTCGCGACATTCGCTTCATCATACGCGACGCTTCCGGTACATTCTGTGGGATAGGTTTCAAAAGCAAACCTGTCGGGACATCTGGACGGGTTGTTTTTCCTGAGTTATGGAATTCAGACCTACGAAAAGAACATGTTCACATAATTAAGGTGGGCCTTATCTTAATGCCCTCTTCACGCATTTCTGACTTCGAAGAGAAGCGGGCAATAGCTGCGGGTCTTTTCCCGGTATTGCAAAGGGAAATTAAGCATTTAGAGCAGAAGGATACCATCTGCCGGCCCCGCGAGGTCGATGTCCGTGCTACATGCGGTACGGAGCCACATACTTTTTTTGACACACTACTGAACTGAATGTGTCAGATACTTGTTTGACGTCACTATTTTCTTTGTCTTGGATGTGTCGTCAATGTGGACGTGAGGCATGCGCAGATTGTTACGCGAAACTGTCTTCAATACCTCCAAACACAACCCCGGCAAGCGCACCGAGGGATCGACGTGATCCTGAGAGACGTCTTATTGCATGCGTCCCCCGCGAAAGCCATACTTTTCAACAATTCTTTCCAATCTCGCGTTTCGAAGAGCCCGAGCTCCGAGAAGCTGTCAAGGAGATGAGTGATATCCTGCATGACGACAAACACGCCGGTCCTTCAAGAGAGCGGACCCCACCGACAACAATCCCAGAGTTATGCTACCCGACGCCACTTGAAAATGACACGGGCAGCTCATTAGCAAATCTCGACCTACTTGCTTCCGTTGTCGCTGCGCATCCCCATCTTCCAGGGACTGGACGGCCGTCATTGCACCCAGAAGCAAAGTCACCGGCCTCATCACCACCCACTCCGGAGCTTTTATCATGTAATCACCCTACTCCCACAAAAACGCCGCCGTCAACGGGTGACGTGATACCCCTTGTGAAGGTAGAGACTACTCCTCATGATGTCGAAGTAGCTACCACATCATCTACTTCGGAGCCTGTGTCCAGTCCTCTCCTACCCATCTCCCCATCCACCTCCACCTCCGAGTTGTCTCGCGATACTCAAACACTTAAGTCGAAGTCACCGACCCTGTCGATGAAACCCATCACTCCGGAAGACGATAGCCCATTTCATCCAACAGTAACGTTCAGTGACTCGATGCTCACAGAGGAGATCTTTCGGCAAGTTTGGGCCGGGGGTCACCCACTCGTTGTTAAGGGAGTCCTAGACAAATTCCACATTAAATGGACGCCGCAATATTTCATCGAGAAATACTCTGATCATGGTTGCATGGTCGTGGATTGCGTCACAGAAGCCAAGCGAGAGGTGACAGTTGGCTGGTTCTTTGCCATGTTTGGCAAATACAGCGAACGGGACGACTCCCGCATATGGAAGTTGAAGGATTGGCCCCCCTCGACAGATTTCAAGAGCGCGTTTCCGGAGTTGTACGAAGATTTCGCTCGCGCTGTGCCGATTCCGAGCTACTGTCGCCGTGACGGTGTGCTCAATATTGCATCGCATTTCCCATCAAACGCTGTTGGGCCCGATCTCGGTACGCTCCGTCGTTTCCAAGTGGATGTAGAGCTAATTGGGTGGCGAGTAGGCCCAAAAATGTACAATGCATTTGCCACGTCAGACACAGAAGGTTCTCAGGGCACCACACGGCTTCACATGGACATGGCGGATGCCGTGAACATAATGGTGTACGCAGAGCCATGTGCAGACGGTATGCCTGGCGGCGCAAGGTGGGACGTATTCCGTGCAGAGGATGCACCGGCGATCAGGAAATTCTTGAGTGATCACTTCAAGTTGGCCAACGGGCTCGATCCAATTCACTCGCAACAGTTCTATCTCGACAAGCAGCTGCGTACCGAGCTATACGCTAAGACAGGCGTAAGGAGTCACCGAGTGATTCAAAGGCAGGGCGAGGCAGTATTTATCCCAGCTGGGTGCGCCCATCAAGTGTGTACCATTTAAATCACCATTAGGGAGGTGTGGAAAGCATCACTGACTATGGTCCGTCTCGATAGGTGTGCAATCTCTCCGACTGCATCAAGGTAGCGGTAGACTTTGTCAGCCCAGAGAACATTGAGCGCTGCGCACGCTTGACGGAAGAGTTTCGCGCTCAAAACCTCGAGCGTATGTGGAAGGAGGATGTTCTACAGCTGCAGACGATGATGTGGTATGCTTGGGTGTCATGTTCGCGAGCAGGAGTAGTACGCGGTACATAGCCCGTTTGTGGTACGTTTTGGTTTCTTCATCTCTCGCTTGCACGGAGCACTGGCAGGATCGGAGCGCATGTCTTGCTTGTATATGTATTATCACACCATAACCCAAGGCGGACATAGCATGCATTTGTATGATACATTGAGCTACTTTAGTGCGTACAGTTCCTCTCAACTAAGAACATATCCATAAATGCCGGACATGTGTATCATGCATGATGGAGTATAGGCGGGCATTGATGGCGGTCACCATCAATTCTGTTACGTGATAATTATTGGCTTTAATTTGGGAGCACAATATCACAGAGCTCCGGTGCGCGGAATCAATGAGCGTGTGCACTGCATGCCCTTAATAGTCCACGGGTTACAAGTAAGGCAGTCCGTGGATTATGAAGCTGTACACCCAGGCCTCTAGTCCTAGAATGTCGGACTGGGGGTATCAAGGCTTCCGAGTCATTACTAGTCATTAGCAACGTAATACTAAAAAATGTACGTGACATAATTGCGCGGTCGTGAGAGAAAATGTTGGGGAGGTCTACATGGGATCCGAGTTATAGTTGCAAAGGTCCCCACACAGTATACAAGGTAGCTAGTATGAATTCTCCAGGCCAGATAGCCACTGGTAATGGCACGGTGACCAACAACCATGGTGGGCAGCCATCGCAAGCTAGCACCGATCAACTTGCGGCCATTGCAGATTTTCTTGACGAACTCGAGGCCAAGACTCCCATCAATCACCTCCAAAAAGAGACCGACGCGAACAAGGCTCTTCTCGACACCATCAATGCCCTCATCGCTGTCGTGAGTGTCATCACATAATACAAAAATATATCTCCACAGACGGACAGACTCACCCATAATATAATATACATACGTCCAGGGCGCGTTCATCGCAGGTGTTCAGACTCAGCTAGTCGTCGCCACAAACAGCTCTCAGCCCACCGCACTCGACAGAGCGAGGAGCTGGTTCGGCTTCGTCGGGCTCACGCTCGACCTCGTCGGTACGAGCACAGGCGTGGCACGCGCCCTTCTTCTGCAAGGCGCCATCCGACGCGCGCACCACCTCACCTCGCGCCTTCTCAGCCAGATCGACGGCGCGCGCCGTGAGCTGCGCGTGCGCGAGCTGGAATGTCGCAGCCCTGCCGGGGATGCGTCCCCCGTTGACCCCCGAGCGCACACGACACTGACACAAACAGTGCGCTCCATCTCGCACATCGTTGCGCTTCTCGCCGACGCCAGCAGATTGGGCGGAAGGGAGAACGCGAACGCGAACGAGTACGAGCAAGAGCACGGGAAGGCTGCGGATGATATCATAGAGCTCGAGGATGCTGCCACGGCAGCGCTCGATGCGCTCCGCCGACGCCCTCTGCGCCGTAAGCCACTCCAATTGTCGCTTTTCTGGCTTGAGCGGTGGTTCCTCCCGCGTGGCAGTGTCAACGTCCACGGTCTCGGCATCGTCCCAGTGGTGTCGCTCGCGGGCGGGACGCTCTGCTTGCTGGCCAGCGTGCTTCTCTTGGCTGGGTCATCGCAACCACGTTACATCTGGATCTCGTGCACTGCGATTGCCGTGGGCATGCTCACATTTTCCATTATTCCTACTAGCAATCCGCGCAGTGAGTTGATGCATTGTGGTTCCAGCGGACAGAACGCTAACAGAGCTAAGCGCAGTCCGCAAACGCACCGCTCTGTATGATCGTGTTGAAGAAACATTGCAGCAATGTCCACGTATCAAACCTCCGGCGTTCCCACCAGCCTTACAAGGGGGAGGCCCAGTCGTCTACACATGAGGTAGCGCTGATACCGCTCCACTTCGCTAGAGCAATTACTTTTATAATATCTAAACCAACGTTCACATAAGTTTGATAATGCGATGAGACGGGATTGTTTCCATACCCGATCCTTAAGTACAAAGTTATAGAGATGTTTACTGCTACGCTGGGAGTCGATAAAGTCGGACAATCCTTAGGATTGCCAAAAACGGGTCCCATGATATCATCGCCGCCACACATATCTTTCCGCTTACAGAATTTACCTACAGAGGCAGCCCACGTGATCGGACTGCGGACGTAGCCCTGGCAAGCCCGTCTTGTAGTTAGTTTTAGTGAAGATAGTCGTTCACTAATACAAAGTGCAGACGCGCAAGCGAAACGACAGGGCCAGAGCCCCACCTTTCCTATCGCGAAATCCAACTCTCCCAAAACGTCCGGGGTTCAAGTACTTCTACCTAACGCCTATTGGCCGCCCATCCTGTGCACAAGTAGAACTCAGAAGCAAGTATGTCGTACCGGGCTTCCCCACTATGGACTTGAAAACATTTCGATGGTAGCGGCTGGGCGCCGGCTGTCTTCCATGGGCAGCATGTAGGTGGGCAGGTGGGCATTAATATCCGACAATGCATCCTCGCATCAACAAGTGCAACGGCCGACTCCTACGGCAGGAGTAGATGATGGTATGATGGCGGTGCGTTAAGTGTAAGTACTAGCCGTGTCACGCAATGGGGTACTGTTAGCAAATTGGATTGCCGGCGGCGCGTCACGGGAGCACGCACCTCTTTCCAGTTTCTGACTCTTTCTTGCCTTCGCGTTCCATGCTGCTCTCCCGGGCCTCCCTTCCAAAACAACTCTGCCTCATCTGGTGCTCTCTCCTGAGTAGGTGTCTTCCCCGAAAGTTCCCGCGAGCTGACGCAAGCGAACAAGCTCACCCGACCCAGGCGGGACATTGGCGCATAAATCTCCGTCTGTGGCGCGGCGCTCCGGAAGACGACGTATCTACAGCTGCCAGCAAAGGCGAACACAAAAGACGAGTTTGGAGAGCCCAAGTCGAGCGGGGTCATGTCGCCCGTGCATTTGGCTGACGTTGGGGCAGTGCAGATTCGGACAAGATCGGCCGAATGTGGCATACGCTGAGACATGATCTCACCGCGCCGTTTCCGCTGGCTCCGCGATGAAATCGATGTTCAGCGTCTGTACTATTAGAGCCTCCGACCGGGAAATTGTTCTGTGCCATCAGCACCTAACTTGCTTTACGTCGTGCGCTGCCCAAAAGTGTGCCGGAGACCTCTCAATTGTTATCAGGTCATTCATTTCTTCCACGTTGGAGTACGCTCAGCTGCGCGGACCCTGGGGGCTAGGTCGTCAATGGAAGGCCAGGAAGGCCTGCTCTTGTCCCTTCGGCACACAAGAACCGCATCTTACAAATTTTCATTCTGCGTAACATTAACTCGCTCATCTGTTGTGTCGACGTTGACTCCATCCCTATGCGAATCGCATACGGAATGTCAGCGGAAGTTATTGCACTGTGTCGTGTCTTGGGACGTACCCCCGCGTATCACAATTAACGTCTGAGAGCGAGGCTGCAACTGACGTCAATCATTGCGTGCGTTTCCTGCTCGGTTGTAACCCTGCTACCTGGGGTGGAAATTCCTTCACTGATAACCCACTGTGAATTCCCATAGGGCAAAGGGCAAAAGAGAAGCCGTGGGAATGGATGTGAACCAGCACACTTTAAATTGTTCGTGGGCCTCCAGAATTCCAAGTATTGGCTTCCATCATCACTGTCTGCAGAGACAGTGCCATGAGCTCTCGGGGAGATGCGAGCGACGCCGACCACTCCGCTTCTAACCATCGACACCAACTTTCCTCCATTGCACACTTTCTTGACGAGCTCGCGGCCAGTGATTACAAGCACTACCTCGAGAAAGAGACTTACAACAACAATGCACGTCTGAACACCATCAACGCCCTCATAGCAGTTGTGCGTGTCGTTGCAAACACAAAATCTCTCTCCTTTATAACCCACTCATATCATGTGATATCCAAGGGCGCGTTCATCGCAGGCGTTCAGGCACAGCTGATTGCCGTCACGTACACCTTTCGTTCAACCCCGCTCGACAAAGCGACGAACTGGTTTGGTTTCATGGGTCTCATCCTTGACCTCGTCGGCGCAAGCACAGGTGTCGTTCATGCCCTTTGGCTGCAGGAGGCTATCCGGCAGACGGACCGCATTGCCGTACGGCTGACCAGCCTGATCAACGGCACGCGCAAAGAACTGGAGGTGGCCACAAGCTTGCCACTGCCAGTGAGTGACCCGCAGGTGCTCACGTCCCTCGAACACAGAATAGAGGCCATCTCGCGCGTCATTGACCTGCTGCGTGTCGGACACATCAGCTTCATCTTTGTCCCTCTGTTCCAAGCATTTGCGGCTCTCTACACGGTCCCCATCCTCTTTGATGTCGTCCCTGAGTTCAAGTTGCTCAATCTGCTGGGCCGGGGCCCAGCGGCCATTTCCAGCACAGAACACGCGGACAATGCGGTTCTCAACTTGATCCAGAAGACTTTCGCGTACGTCGTCGTGCAGGGTATCGGCGCACCCGTTGCGTCCCTCGCAGGCGGGACGTTATGTTTGCTCGTGAGCGTTATTCTGTTTGCTGGTGCATCGCAACCGTCCGTCGTCTGGATCTCATGCATTGCAATCGCCGTGAGCATGTTCACCTTGTCCATTATCTCAACTACCTTGGCGCGGAGTAAGTTGATGCCTGCCGATCCGGCGCTTTTGTGTGAGTAGCGTGCTAATTGCTAAAATGCAGAGCGGAAGGGTCTATTTTACGACCTTATCGAACAAACGTTGCAACGGTATCCACTTAGACCCCCGGTATACCAGAGTCAGCGGTGGAGAGGCACTTCAGCTATCTCTACACAACCTCAGGTGGCGCAGAGTCCGGAACAGAGCGGGGAGCGGAGAGATGGATGACAAAGGACGAGACAGATGTAAGGGGTGACATGGGAGCAAAGGGATTCAGGGAAGGCATGTAGAGGGTTTTGGCAACAGCCTAGTGGGTTCATTCAATGCAGACGTGTAGTTTATACAAAGAAGCCATAACTGATGCCAAGGATGGTGAACCAGAAACATTGGTGTCTCACAGCACCACAGCACAAAATGAACGTACCCGGGTCACAGTGCAAGACGTCGCGTTCAGTGCCAGTGCGTGGGTCAGATGGTATTAACAATTTGACTTCCCCAAGGATGGCGGGCGTCTTTCTACGCCTCGCTCCGATTAGAGTACAAGGTTATATTTTTTCGAGATGAAGTTTAACCTCTACTGGGAGCGTGCATCTCGGAGGTAGTACACTAGTCCATCCTGCCTTTCAGGGTGCGAGTTATGACCTTCTCCGGAGTACTGTAAAGTTCACGAGGATGAGAAACGAGGGTAGAATAGTTGTGGCACCACACTCACATTACATGTACGACGGCTCCCCAGCCCGAATACGCGTCCCTATCAACAGAATTGAGCAGTGTTTGACTTATTGTCTCAAAAAGATCTTCCGGGCCAAGGTCTGGTTCCCATAGCCCTTCTGCAACACCAAACAGCTTATCCGATGCAGTCCCTGCCACAATAAAATCTTCGGCAAAGTTCAGGCAGCCGATGAGGTCTGCGCCAGCAATGTATGGCTTGAGACCACCTGAGGGGGTGCGCTCAAGCCCGGCAAGCACCGGCTCGGTGAAGTATGGCCCGAAGCGTCGTGAGTAAAGTGTACTTGAGACGAGATGGGCAAAAGTAGACGGTTCGATGGTGCGGGATTCTTTGATTGTGAACATATTCACGAGGTATCGGAAACGATCACGACTAGTCGATTGTGACTAATAAATACCGTGGTCTAAGGGGAGGTTGAAGAAAAGGCGACGTACAGAGTTGTGATATCCGTAGCAAGACCCGTGAGACCCATGTATATTCTGTCCGTTACAGGAAAGACCTACGCGCATGGCAATGTGCATTTGAGTAATGTCCAAGAAAGACGACGGACTAGCAGCACACCTTTTCAAAGTTCATGGCCACAGTCATTGCACCTGTACCAAGACGCAAATCACTGGCGATGGCGACGCAGTCTTTGCCGGCCATTGCGATGACCGATCCACCATTGTGATCCATTATAGACTATAAATAGGTGGATGAGCCGTATACCACTCGGAAAAATGGGCGCACCATGTTTTAGGCTTGAGAGTAAGAATGGAGCGATGGAAGCAGAGGACAACTAGGAGATGCGTCAAACGGAGTGATTGCGCGTACACGGCGAGCGCTTGAGTGCTTGACGCGTACGTCTGCATGTCACGTCACGCATCACGCTCCAAATTATCACGACGCTGGTAACTACTTGTAGGGAGCATGCCAGCATGGTGTCATCTTTGACGGGATGACAATGCAGAGGGAAAAGTAATAAATTTTGGCCAAAGAAGAGGCCGTGTTTGGGTGATGCCTGTACGCTGTGTCAAGCCTGCCACGCGGCCACACATCAAACACTGTTGGTTTGAAATGCAAGGGGGCTCTTCAGTTAGTAACTAGTTGACGGTTGCATACCACTGTATATGAGGCAATTTGTTGCTCCAGCTTATCAACATCTTTCACTAAGTCATAGTTTTTGTTATACAGCAATGTCATGTAATAGATCACTAAATACTAGATAGTGTTCAGTCATTGTGTACAGAAAGAACATCCTTATATATTGTTGCTTTCAAGAGAGACGTAAGAGCAGCATACTCTAACATGTTGAATTGAACGAGATCATGTCAATCCGAAATGGATGAGGTGAGGAATCAGGCCAATCAGGCCTTAATCAGGCTTAATCAGGAACAGCGTCTGACGCACGGTCTCAGGGGTAGATTCAAGTTGATCTACGTGATGGTGTCCAATTTCCAATAAGTCCTATGTATCACGGCACTCTGCAACCCCATCGCTGCAAGCAAAGTAACTTGTCATGATTGCGCTCTGTTGCACTTGTTCTAGAGGCGGGATTGCACACAACAAACACGAATTGGTCTTGTCTGTGAGGCATGTGAATTCCCAGGTTGTTTCAAGTCTACGTCTACTACATTCTATACAACGCTGGCTTAACGCTGTCCGCCACTCTTATCGACGTGAGAAGGATGGTCCATCATATTTACTTGGTGTCTCTATGGGACAGCTCACTTCCCACTATTCAACGCTGCCGCGCGGGCGTGCAACTCCTCACGTGTCTAGGAAGAAATCATTAGTGTTGAGCCGAACTAGTGTCATTATAAGAAATACCTCGGGTTGTTCAAGACCTTTCAAGATGTCCCCTGAGGGGATGACAGGACCAGGAGTACTGAATATCTTCGCTTCAGACTCTGCATCGAGACCACTGCCGGGCTGCTGCGGCTGCGGACCATCAGTGAGGTCCGAGGGATTGTTGGATTTCTATTCTAAGAGTGAGAAACCTGATGAAAAGGCAAGGGGATATATGGTGGGCCCACAGCAGGGTGTGGTTGAATAGTGAATTGTTGCTGGTCTTGGGTGTGGGTGTTAGAGGATGACATTGTATTGACGTCACTATCGCATTTTGTGGTGTTATAAGTGTATCGGCAAATGCCGGCTACGGCAAGATGAGGCGAGGCACTCACAATCCGCGTTCATTAACATGCCTTCCTCCTCCACTTTATCAACCAGCGACAGGAATCGCGTCAAGTCCG
>QFDX01001119.1:0-22403 GCA_003315875.1 Lactifluus piperatus
TTGGGTATCCCGCGGGCTGCCTAGCCCCCAAACTTTAATGAAGTGACGTCTGCAGCATCAGGAAGTAGGCCTTTTCCCCTACTGTCCTACCCACGACCAGGCGTTGACTGCGTTGACGTCGCTCATTTGATCCAACAACGCCCCTACAACATACCCCGTTACTTGGTTCTATGGTACCTGTCTGATTATCCGGAGGCCCATTGAGGTCCCGACGAATCGCAAACGCAGAAACAACTCCGTCGGTGATCATCCCTTTTTTTTTTCCCACAACCCCCCAAATATAGCATGTATAATAAGACCCGGTTCCCTGAAGGTCCAGGGTGACGGCGTACATAAAACACAGTCCTCACACTCGCTAAGTACTCTGGGAAAAAAAAATAATAATTGAGCAGTTTTCCCTTGGAGATATGGAGTCGGGAGTCAATCGCCATGCGCCAAGTGGAGGGTACTGGAGGGTGTGTGGGCTTAACTTAACACTTAACCGATGGCTCGCCATTCTCCGACGCGTCGCGCCTTGAAGGCTTCAAGTGGCAGATCGCTGAGTCACGATCTATGTCCCAGCCGTCCGATCAACGTCCGAGGCAACAGGGCCCCCCCAAGAGTAGTCTCTCATCTGAATATGATCCGCAAGAGAAGAAGGGGTGAGGGGGGGGGGAACCTCTAGAACCTGGAAACGTGGGAGTGCGCAGTTTGCGTCATCGCAAAAACGCCTCACGAATATCGATTGCCGAAGCTGGTTCTGGTTCTGACTCGAGGCAGGGGGAAAAGGGACCCTTGCCTGTCGGACAAGACGGAAAACTGGGCTTCAAAATGGAAATGGAAAAAAAAAAGAGGCGGGTTACATTACATCATCTTTTCCCCCCCTTATTGGGGAATTATTTATTAATAAGGGTACAGTAAATTACACGATGACCCCGACTTGTTGTATTTGTGGTGGCTAATGGGCACCTTAAGAGCTGGATACACAACACTTGGCAAAATTAAAATCGACTTGTGACTCCAGTGTGCGACATAACGCAGATTTAGGCTTGGGTCTCCAGACAAAGAAAGTCCATACCCGTAAGGGCAGGTGGGTAGTACTGTACTGTATGTGTATGTATGCATCATGAGATATGCATCATGAGAACCAAGGACAGGTTTTGAGGTAGATGGCGTCGTCCCAGGCTCCACATGCGCTGTAGAGGGATGGACTGCAGTCATCAATCATGGAGGATGACACATGGATTATGGCTCTGGGGACCAACAACGATGGACCGCAGTGCCAGGGCCCAGGGCGAGAGATGTTTGATCGGACCCCTCCCCCTACAGGCGTTCATGGGCACTGTGGGTTAGTCGGCTAAGTCCTGGAACCTGATTGGTCAGGCCTTCAAAACTAAATCGGAGGGATATTGTAACATGCACAGTATCAACCCCTTCGTCACGTCATTTCATTTGTTGCGGCCTCGAAGTGCCTGCCTGCCGGTACCAAGTGACTCCGGTAGGGACACCTCGGCCGAGGAATAGGTGCTGTGGTGCTAGTGGTGGATCGCCCCCACACGAGGACAGAGTTGGGCTACTTGGGGGCACTCTCGCGCACATGTTCCGGTCCGGTTCACGTTCATGCCTGTCTGGCCCTGTCAGGTTCCGAAATCCGGGCCATTTCGACACCGGAGCTTGTCAATATGTCCTTGTTTGGTAAAAGGCTGTGCAAGGCACGCCACCCCGTTCGCTGCTGCAACTCTGAAATGGGGCCTCAATTTGGTGCCGGAATGTCACTTCCGTTGCTAGTCTCTATTGCTCTTGTTGTTCTGGCAGACTACTGGACATGTGGCTGGTTCGGCAAATGGTACCCGGCTCAGCCTCAGCGTATAATCGATGCAGTAGGGGGCGCCGGCACTGCGCCGGCGCGTCGCTTACAAGACAAGGAATGAAATTTATGAAAATTGCGGAAAGGTCACCAGGGAGGTCACCAGCGGAGGTCATCCGACCTTGTTCCGAGCTCATAAAAACGCTGCTATAGCATGTCGTGTACCTGAAGGGGCTGTGCGCTGCGTTTTCCTTTTATTCACCGCGAAAATCGAACCCTACATACATCCCACAAAGTACCCAAACTCCAAACTCACTGTAGTGATTCCCTCTTCGAGTCTTTCAGATCACCTCATCCATTATCTCACCTCACCCCATATGACTCTCATCATCACTGAAGTACGGTTCACTCAGGCCCGTGAAGTCTGGGTACGTGCTACCTCTCTTCTCGCCCAATGCCGACCTAATGATCTCACCTTTCTCGATCAGAAATCCTGTAGCCGTGGTGGCTTTGGAAATATATTCAAGCCTTCCAATGAGCTTGTGGAAGGTCCAGGACCTGAGGATTATTCAGACACCCGCGGCAGAGATCCCTTCCCTCGCGGCGATCCCGACGAGGTAAGCCACGTTTCCCGCTCCCCACTATGGTCACAGATCTGAACTTGAGAGAAACGTTGACAGATCATTTCTACCGGTCGTGGTGGGGTCGGAAACATTCGGTCGCCGTCCCGTGACCCTTCCCGTCCGAGGAGTAGCAGCCGAGGCGGTGCCTCGCCATCCCCCGTGCCATCTGAGCGCAGCGGGGTGCACGGATACGACGAGGAGCTGATATCCACTATCACCAAGAAGCGCGACACCGGCGTGGTACGTGTAATCACTGCTGTTGATACCAATGGGGTTGTGCTGAACGTTTCGATCGCGTAGATCTCGACTGGCCGTGGCGGCTGGGGTAACAAGGTTAAGAGCAAGCGTCCTACCTCCGCACCCGCATCCCGCGAGCCGAAGTTCGCCACTGGCGGCGCGCATGGGCGAGGAGGAGCCGGTAACAACTCTTCCGGCGTACATACGGAGCAAGCTATCAAGGAGGAAGACGAAGCCTAGTGTGCGGAACCGTGCAATTAATCGACATGGTTCCTGCATCGTGTCCAAGGAGCATTTTTAACGACTGGCGTCAATACACGCCAACCGAACCTTTGAATCTCAATTCCGGCATCGTGGACAAAATCTCTATCTGTTGAGTGAAAATGTGTCAAGGAGAAGATATACCAGTATCGTATGTTTGTGGAAACTATGTATGGACCTCTGGATTCGTTTCTTGATCGTCTATAGTGTAATTTACGTTTGAGAAGCTACAGCCTTAGCTTATGTACTTGCTAGTATCTTCACGCTTCCTAATCTAATTACGTGCTGTTCTTTTTGAAAAGTGTCTGATGTCGAGTTGAGGACATGTCATACGTGTCGGCATTCAAAACATTGTATGTAGTGAATGTAAAGTAAGCTCTTTACAGAGTTATTCTACGCCTCAAAGGCCTTAGTTCTAGACAAGCCTGGAACCCCCGATCTTCAGGTAGCGACCTAAAACCAGGAATGGGGTCGATGGTGGCTTCGCTAATGACCGTGAATGGCCCATATTGACGCTTGCTTCCGAAGTGTGGCTTACGCCCTCGTGCTAGTTGTTCGGTAAAGGAGATTTGTCATCATCGCATCATCGATTTCATCATCAAACAAACTCGGATTACAATCCGATAAATAGAACCAACGCCCCCTTTGCTGACATTCTTCCCTCTCCCACATAGCTGACACACTCTAATCATGTCCACCCACACCCTCCCCGCACTTCCTTACCCTTACGATGGCCTCGAGCCATACATCTCACGTCAGATCATGGAACTTCATCACAAGAAGCATCATCAGACTTACGTCAACGCACTCAACGCTGCCGAGCAGGCGTACGCCCGTGCCACTACACCCAAAGAGCGCATCGCTCTCCAGGCGGCCCTGAAATTTAACGGTGGTGGTACGTAAACTCTTATCTTTGCTGCCGATCGCTGTCGTTCTTCATCTCGCGAGGTCGCACGGGGCCTTATGTTTTTGATAGGCCACATCAATCACTCACTCTTCTGGAAAAATCTTGCGCCTTCTGCGACTGAGAAGAGGGGACAAGGTGGTGTACTTCGCGACGGCCCGCTCAAGAATGCTATCAACGAACGCTGGGGCTCTCTTGATAACTTGAAGAAGGAATTCAATACCACCACTGCTGGTATACAAGGTTCTGGTTGGGGCTGGCTTGTACGTTCCAACGTTGGCATGCGGCGGATTCTGCGGTGCTGAGATTCGTTTTTGGCTTTTCAGGGCGTGCACCCCACAACCTGCAAGCTGGAGATTGTCACCACAGCTAACCAAGACCCTCTCCTTACGCACGTTCCTATCATCGGTGTGGACATCTGGGAGCACGCCTTTTACTTGCAGTATCTCAATGTGAAGGCAGACGTGAGTTATTGCCTTGCCATTACTTTGAATGACTGCTGAGTGATGGGTCGCTAGTATCTTAACGCTATCTGGAATGTTATCAATTTTGATGAAGCTGAAGTGCGCTTCCGTGATGCCGTCAGCGGTTCTAGGCTTTGACTTTAATGCGCGATTCTGCGTAAAACCATATGATGTCAAAATAGGGGAGAAATGTACGTTTTCGTCGATAAAGAATTGTTTGAATCCATGCAGTCTGCGCTTCCTCTATCTAGAGTCCTTGTAGTATCGTTGTCATTTGAAAATCAAAAGCACGGGTAGCTTGACGACAGTTTAAAGTTAAGAATACACAATCTGCGAAGTACCCAACCCCAGACCAAATCCAATCTTCAAGCTTCAAGCTTCATGTCTAGCTGCGTTGTCAGGTTCTACGAAACCCCTTTCGCACTTTCCCGGTTACTAGTGAAGTGAAGTGACCACTTCACACGACTGTCTGATCAATGCGTCTATTAACCATTGAAATATGTTTAAATGAAGCAAGCTGTTGGGCCCTTGGGTGAATTAACTTATTGAATTGTTTGATGTTTTCGCGCGTTGGTCGGAACAACGTTACTTTCGTCCTATGTTTTATTGTATGCCAGCATGTGGCACCCGGAGGCAACTGCTAATCAGGATCAGGTGATTAATCTGGCCCGACATCGGCTCAGGCTCAGGCTATTATAATATTCCTCCTGTTCCGCTTCAGTTGTAGAAATTACGACCAACAACGCCACAGCCGATTAAGATCCGGACCAGAAAGCACATTTTTATATTGTCATGTAGTTTATTCTCCATTAAGAAAAAGGGTCGAATCATGTGGTTTGATGTTTTGCGCTTTGCTCATGTGCTTGCTTGGTACACCCCCTCTGATTTGCTGAGTTGGGACCCATGGGACCCAGTTAGTCCCCATGAACGTGCATGAACGTCCAAATTATTTCAAAACCCGAGCTTTTGTTTTTACTCCATGCTCCAACCGCCTTGTGGCGCCACACTCACATGACAAGTCATAGCGTTTAATAGAGTGCCTAGAACCTAGAACGTGGCTCCAAGGGTGAACAAGTAGGAAGTGTTAGTTGGTGTGAGCCACACGCGGGCCTAAAATAGCTCGTGTTTAGGGGCCCGTCCTCATAGTGACGGTGGCTGCGTGCAACTTATATGCATATATAGCTTAGTAGTAGGCAGCATCGCGACGAAGCGATGAAGCAATGCAACAAACTGTATGTGATCAGTTGGAGCGAAATATGATTTATTCATTGGTGCAAATACTCGCATATGAATCACGCAATGCAAGAATGACTGATGGATGATGGATGACCAAATATGAAAAAACGTTGCCTTGTTGCCGTAAAATAGTTTTTAGCGCTTTTAGCTCCTGCGGGGAACCAGCTTCCCCAACCTCATGCGTGCATGCATGCGGTCCCCCTCGAGACACATGATCAGCACACACACACACACACACACACACACACATCTCCCATTTCGTGGACGTTTCATCATGGCCCTGATGAGAAAAAACTTTGTCTGCGGAGGGATCTTCGAGGTTTTACAACGTTGTTTGGGTTTCTTCACTTCACAAAGCTCTGGAAATTATGCCCCTAATTCTGTTGCCTCGTGGGTTCCGTGATACGTCCAATTTCCCTCTACAGACGAAAGTGAGACGCGCATATACCATACATGGAATAAGGATAAATTCCATGGCGTAATCCAGACCAGACAAACTAAGACGCAGTCCATGAGAAAATTAGAAACATGCCTCAACTTCACTGCCGGCATTTCCCGGGCTGTTTCGCAATTCCCATCATCTGGAATGCCTTTAACCGCGCGGTAATGTCATGTGCTACTGGTTAACGGTTAGAACTGCGCGCCAGACCCGGAAATAATACAGTCGATGAACCAGGTTCGAAACAACTCCACCCTCATATGCTTCGAAAAAAAGGCACGGGACTATAAAAGATTAAAAGAAAATGGAAGCAGCGACAGGACAGATAATATCGAACAGGTCCTTGAGCCATTCCTTGGGTCAACAAGGGAGCAATGAGCGACACGTGGTGATCCATGCAACGAGTGACAGATCATACACCAGTAGCACCTGACACATTGGCTGTACAATGCCCTCTGGAACGATGGGAAGGGGGGAGGGGGTGCACACGTTGTGCCATCATTGCCGACTATACGAGCCACACCCATCTCATCGACGTTCTCCATGCGGCGGGTAATAATAGACCACCAAAGTTAGCCGCCAGCTACCCCAGACGACGTCGCTTAGCTGACGTACAGATAGGCCGATTACAGCACGGTACGCGCGATGCTGCTGTATCTGAAGCGTTTACATCATCACTAGTACTGTCGAGCCCGAGCACGGCGTTTGTTGTCCATCTCCGGTGAATATTCGAGATCCCGGCCTGGACAACAAGAGTAAAGCTTTGGGGTGCTTCTGGCGATAATACGTCACAGCAAAAGACAGTTTGACATGTCGTTGCGATGGCCGCAAAATTATACGTCTTCCCTGCAAGGGGGCTTCAAGCTCATAAAACTCAGTGGATACATTGTGTGGAGTCATGACTACACTAGCGTTAGTCCTTGTGCTGCTCCTGCTGGTACCAAGTACTAAGAAGCTACGGATATTTCCAAACAGGATAGACTAACCTACAGATATCACTAAGAATTCATGCTTAGCTCATGCACCATGCTAGCGGAAAATTTTACTGAATGCTCTGTTGCCATCCTCCTTTTTCACCGCAGTTACAGTTACCCTCACTGAGTTCCCAAAGTGCCTTTACTTCTCGTGACAGTCCCTTGCTTTCTCCCCGAGAACAACACCTGGTAGAACTGTTCAGTCAAGTTCCGTTCAATCGTATCCGCCATTCCCTACATCGCCTTGTCTGCACACAGAATCCGCAGCGCTTCACCGCGGCAGCAAGGTGCAACACCTCATCAGCGATGCTTCAAGTCTGCCAAGTCAGCCTTGCCGCGTGACAAGAGAAGAAAAATGTGAATTTCGAAAGTTCCAAGTTCTCGCTCAACTTCACGGAGGGGAGCTCTTTACCTTCCTGGGCCTTGACCGTGACGCCGTGCGATCTCGGCTTCCCGTTTCTAGGGTCCGTGGCGAGCGGAATGAATAAATGAATAGGTGGTCCTGGAGACCTCGACCACCGTAGTACGCGTCGCACTCTGCGAGGTAAGACGTGTCAAACGCATATTGAGCACTTATAAAAACTTTATTCTGTCCCCTTCACCCCTGGAAGTAATGCCTCGGGTTAGGCCGCGACTCGAGAGTAGGGCCGATGGGCGTGAAGGAGGATTTTCCGGATCAAATTCGTTGGGACGTTCAGAGGAATGCACAGGTCCGAGAGCCACCTTTGGCAGTATTTGAGTCATGGGAAAAAACTGGGTCCGATAGTCGAGAAGGAAGAAACACAAAAAGCAAGTTGGAAATTAGATACCAGATTTTACGTTTGCTCTTATCCCCAACTTGTCGGCTCCGTCGATGACCGGTCGACCATCAACGTGATAGAGTTCAACGAGTAGGGAATGTAGAGTCGATTCGTAAATCCGAATCCAGACGATGAATGTTATTCGCAGTGATCGGCAATGATGACCAGTCCAATAATGCAGCAGCACCAAGAGTATCGGGTGGTGGTATCTTCAAGAACCTCTCGAAGACCAGGCAGTTCTTGGATCGACGGTCTTCCAGACATCTCTGTGGCTGAACTACAAGTCGATCTCATGTGTCGATCTCATCGGGAATCTGCGCTGCCCGATCCATCCGTTCTATATTTCGGCTCAGCGAGATGGGCACGGGTAAAATATTTCGAGGACCCGCTTGATGGTTGTGATTTTCTCCACCAAGGGGTGAGCTTATCCCAAGAAGTTGATCGTTTGAAGCCACTCATTGAACCACAGTGGGACCTTTCCTCATCCCAGAGTCTCGACCGCCTGCTCCAGTTGACTGGTGTGAACTTGATATGATGGTTCCAGTGGCATTATCGCGCATCGAGAGGTGTGGACGTGCTGTATTTCGAAGGGCGTGCATGAACACCAGAAAGCTTTACCAGCTTTTGCTTGGTTGACAAGGATGGATACCGAAAGTGTCGTGCAAAGGACGCCCAGTAACACGAACATTGAATTGATCGGGTCCTCTTGAGTATCTGTAACGGACCCCATGGAGAATGAATGGTTGATTTCGGGTACATCCTCTTGCGACCAAGCAACTGGAAAGGGTTTATAAATACGGATCAAGAGGGCTTCGTTCGAGAAACGAAGGAAGAAGAATATAAATAGATCACTCGAATGCCTTGAAACAGGTGACTCACGAGATTCCAGAGGTACGATCTGTATTGAGAGGCAATAGGAGCCGGGAGACGTTCCTCGAGGTGACGAATAGTCCCCTCCATTGTTGTCGTAGGATAAGTCACCAGGACAACACCCAATCCGGAGCAAACCACTCCGAAAACGCCGAGAGACAGGGATGACAGACCGCTTTGCTTCTGCAACTCAAAAACAAACACACGTCTCGGAGGGCCTCCGGGAGCTGCGACCCGGACCAAACCTGAAACCACATCCTGGGGCTTCAATGAATGAGTTAGAGACAATCTGCGGGTGGACAGAGGAAACGCTGATCTGTCTAAAGGAGGGCTATGGCCTCCTCGAAACCGTCAATCGAATAGAATATCCGGAAACGAATGGAGAGTCATAACACAGTTCGAAGACACAATGTGCATTCTGCGCCTATTATGGTCATAATAACTTTAGCAAACGTCATCACGGTGTTTGATTAGACAGCCGGATGGCAGGGTAAAGAATCCACAGCAATAAGGCACTGATTCCTCAATATCTCGCGGCGTCCGAGCGGCCAACCCTCGATAAACAATGCGACAGAAATTGATACAAGATCCATTCTTGAAGAAGGGACAATGGGACTGCTTCAAGAGGAAGAAAGTTGGGTCGAGGTTTCCCTTATCGTGTTGCAATTCGTAGCCTACGGATCGCGCAACTGCTAGAACTTGTGCATGATGATATACGAAGTGAGACTGAAAAAAAGGGGGAGTAAGAGAGTAAGACACAAGCCTTGAACAAGCTTGAACGTTTGAACGGTCGCGATAAGTTCGGCGTCTTCCCGAGTCAGCCCGCGAAACTCCGGAAGGAAGCAGCGCTCTCCGATGAAGGTTTCAAGAGGGAGAGTAGGAAGTTACGATACCCTGAAATATCACGTCGATGACCACGGTGTCAGAGAATATTAGGAAATGCTATCAATAAGTTATGCCTAGAACTAAACACGCACTGAAATAACATGTAATACAGATATGGCTTTACTTGGATGCGAGGACTCGGACTAGTGTATTCAGAAACCAGTGTAATGGTTTTCATGTTTATTAGTTCAAGGACCATCAATGATAAGTTGAGCGTCCTCTACCGATAACCCTTCCTGTTCGGCACAACATTTTCTGGGCCACTTAGCCCTTGCTTAGCTGCTAGCAACCTATATGGGCTGGCTGGAAAGTTGCGCCTGTCTCTGACAAAGGTACGAACTATCAGAGAAAATTGTCCAACCATGTCTCTGCTCATGCACGCGCTGCAATAAGATCAGAGTAAGTTCGTGGTGGCGAAAGCTTGCATCCTGACCTTGAACTAGGTAATTGTGGGGATAGCAACCTTGCGCTCTGAGATGTCTTCTCAGACACAGATTCTCTACCTATGCATCGATTCGGGCGGGCTGTCGCAATTGTAGGGATTTTAGTTGAAGAAAAAACCCCTGAGAGGGTCCCAAATCCAACTTTCAAGTCAAGCCTACTCCGCGAACAGAACTTTGGGGCAGTGGAAGGAAAATATTAAGATTGTAATTTATGAGCGACAAATGAAAGACGATGTATGCCCACCAGTTCATGGAGTCCATGCGAATATCCCAGAGGGGAGAGCGTTAATGACCCTGCTAACTGTACTAACCGCCTAAACAGATCTCCAGCCAAAGACCATGGACAACGAGGACCCTGCTGGTGTGTGCATAACCGACATCAACCGTCACTGGGTACTGTGTTATTATTATTAAGTTATTATTAGATTAGACAACACTTGGGGTACCTCCGTTCCGATCGTCCATGCCGCGTTGCTAACGCCGTTTCCGAGACCGCGGGCACACCAAATGGGGAAACTGCCAGCGGAAACTTTTTCTCCTTGCGAATGACGTCCGAGTCCCTATCCCTTCCTATGTAGGGTCATAAGCCACGCACGCTTCCAGTTTCAGAGGGAATTTGTTCATCTAGTTGGGAAGAATCGAATATAATGATAATGTCCTTTGGATGTCGTTTTAGGTGGACGGGGTTATAATTCCAATAACGGGAGATGCCGCGACAACGGATAAGCGAACCGCCCGGGCCAAGGGCCGCAACTACGTGCCTGATGGCCGTGCACTCGCACATGGAATCTACAAATAAATAAAGAATTGAGACCTACTGTACCAAATCCCAACTCCCTACCACCGCATACGTCGGCATCGGCTTCCTACGATAAGTTTGGTTGTCCATAGTATGACTGAATGCAGAGCCCAACCTATTTTATCTTCCCTGGAAGATTCAACAATTAGAAATGACCAGAAAGAGCGCGAATGGCAAATAAATGGCCTGCTAGCTATTTCGGGTAAGGGATCTCAAAACCGAAATTTCGGAAGGGCGAGACACAACAATGAAATGGTCTAAACGCTTTGAGGTGCTTGTACTGTACCTCCGAGGCCAGCACAATCCCCATTTTTCTTTGCCTGAGTTTTTGGATATAGGAGTCGATAAGGTCGATTACTACCCAAATCGGGGCCGGTGTTTATGTAACTCAGGGTCATCATGATGCTTATTACGCCAGTCATTAATGACCGACGCCAATGTTGTCCCTAATAGTAGGTTGAACCCTTCTATTAGGGGGTGCATTCCGTGTACGGGAAGGATGACCTGCCTGCTAAGTACTAGTAGGATTACGGAAAATGGGCCTGATGATATATGATAGTCAGTTAAATTCAGTACTCAGTGCTTACAGTAAACAATATTGGAATAGAATTATTCGATTGTAACGTGCTCATAACCAGATTACAAGTCATCAATTGTTGGTACTTTTTAGTGATACTTTGCGGGCATATTACAATGTACAATCGGCTAAATTGTCCGATAGATTTAAGAATTGTAAAAGGCACGCTGCCGCACGCAGTGATAAGTCGCTCCATTTGCGACGGTATGCAACTGCGATGAAGGTGATCAAGAATTGACACAGTGCAGATATCGACATGGAAATACCATGTAGATACAAGTAGCAGGCAAACTGCCCTACCGACACTAAGAATAGCATAACGAAACTGCTGAGCAACGGGAGGACACAACCAACGACAAAAGTGATGAAGGGGGTCCAGGGGATCACTCACAGGCACCAGCGCCTCCTACCAGACTCCTCGAGACATTTCAATATTCATGGCTTATGATTATTCCACTGATTGCCGAACGGATATGCTCCGTGAGAGTAAACATGTATTCTGTCAAGAGACAACCTCCTCATACACTCCTCGTTTACAGTGTTACGCCTCGCTAAACATATCCATATCCACAGAAATCTGGTGTTCCTCTCCTGCTGTTATCTCCAAAATAGACATGAAAACCTGGAAACCATACTTCTATTCCGTCCCTCATGTACTGTGATCCATCAAGCTATCCTCTGAAAGGTGATACAGTGTCCTGACTATTATACATCCGGAAGGCGATAATGTTTGAAGGGTAGGGCGCCTAGTGTAAGGGCTATCGGCTACGTAAATCAGTGTCCCACGCAGTTTCCGGAGCGGAGAAACGTCAACAATGAAGCGAGTGAGGAGTTAGATGTCCGGCATCCTAGACTCCAGCCTCAGCATGGACTTGACAGCATCCTCGATAGCCTCTTTCCAGCCCTTGTACTGCACAATCCCCAGTATCTCTCTTGCATTCCTATTCTCGAACCGGGCATATGTCTCTGGGCGTGTCCCTGAATAGCCAGCCGGACTCGGAAGACGGTTCCTGATCTGGGGCATCGCATCGGCGAGGTGCATGATGATTTCGGGCCATAGCACAAACCCGGCGATCAGCAGCACGCGCTTACGCCGTGGCGGATGGAGTGGGCCAATGCGCAGCGCTGCCACGTGCGCTTGAGCGACGTCCGCGATGTGTACATAGTTCGGCGAATAGGGTGGGCCATTCGGTATCGCTGGCCGGCCAGGCGGCCCATGAAGGAGCGCATTGATCCAGGCGAATGTGCCAGTACGGTGCTGATCGAGCACCTGTCCGCGACCATAGGGCCCAAATGGGAATCCGTGGAGGACTGTATGAGAGTATGGGTTCAGATTATGGAAACCTAAGATTAGGGAGAGGGGAAACATGCTCGATGTCACATCGATGTCCGGATTGGCTTCAGCAAATTTCCAGAGCTCGCGCTCTGCGATGACTTGTGCGAGGGTCTGCATGCACCAGGGGTGCAATCCAAGCATGTTGAGATCATCTTCCGTCTGAGAGTTCCAATCTAGGAGGACGATGTTTGCATGAGCAGGTTGTTCGTTCTGCCAACGTGCCCACTTACTATCCTCGGTGACGACGATGGGATTCCAGGAATCATTTGGGTGCAGCACATTCGAAAAGACACTTGTATGGATGATCTTCCTAACGTTTGCTGCACGCGCATGTCTAAGAACATGCGCTGTTCCGGTACTAGCCGATTGAACGATCGAGTTTGCTGTCTCCGGGATCTGGCCTCTCACAGGAGGCAAACTAGCTTGAACGAGAGCACTAACCCCTATCATTTAAGTGAGTCGCGGATAGGCGGATCCAGGTACATCGATTGCCTAACGGACCTCTGAACACAGCGGCCAAATCGTCACGATTGATATCTGCAACACCTACAGCTTCAAATTTGTCTTGATATTCCAAATACGCAATGCGAAGCGCAAAAACCCTCTCGGGATGCGTTATTCTAAGCGTGTCGCTGGGGCTAAGATGCTTCGATGACGCGGAATGACAAGACTCACCCTCGTACCCTATAACCAGCCTTTAACAAATGCTCGACAATGTGCGACCCCGAAAATCCCGATGCCTCTGTGACCTTGAAGAAAGCAATCAGAAATTGTGGATGAGATTCGGCCGAACGGCGGCAGGCAACGAACGCGTGTGACCCACAAGGACAAGGTTGACCATCAACACTTTTATATATTTTTCTGGCTTGGTGGTAGGTCTGAATGAAAGCAGCGAACATCTAGTGGACGCACATATCGAGTACGAGTACGACTACGGCCGTTGTGGATGGCAAGGGTGTGTGAGTGAAAGGATGAATATGAGCAAAACACCGAGGGTTTATATGGCGCTTGTCTAAAAGTTGAAAGGGATTTGGACAAAACTTGGAACTTTGACTGGACATACCCATATGCAGGGCGATTTAATGGGAGTTGGTCAGATGCCGCCGAGAAATATTAGTAAGCAGAGCTTCATAGAGAACCCGAGGACACGACCCGGGACGGCGATGAGAAATCACGACTCGGACACGCCCTCGATCGACTGACCAAAACCTTGACCTTGACAGAGGGATGCCGATAGAATCTGATTCATCATCAGACTATGAAGCGCTGAGAAACTGCGTCTTTTGGTTCCATGCCGCACAGTGCCCTGGCAGAAAAAAGAACTTGGGAGGCCCCGGGGGCTAAAATGAAGCTTCTGGATTGAGGGGCTCAGCTTACGACAACCGAAAGGGTACAGTTCGGCCATTACTACGCCAGTCAAATAACATTGCGGCCTGCTCTGGTACTTCTGGCTGGTATCGGGTGCCAACCTCACCTTGTCTTGTGATCGTTTGTTTTGAAGACCGAGCTGAGGTATCATCTCCCTGTACATTTGCGCATGAATTGACAGTCCAAATAAAGGGTTATGGTTATGACGTATCGCCCGCCTCTTTGACCTTGGGTTGAGGGGTTCGGTGACTGTGACGATGCGATGCGAGACGCAGCGAGAGAATACATGCTCACGCTCGCTCAGGCTGACACCGTTGACTACTCCATAGGCGCTATCTGTCAGTAAATGGGAAGGAGAACCTCAACGTCTTCCACGCGCTCTTTCTTGCGGGGTCCATAGTATCCGCCAGTGGAAGATTGAAGAGAGAAGGCGAGTGAGGGCCCAGCATCCGGACCATGGCCCTATCAGACTTTGAGACTCTTTCGCAGAGAAGGTAAGTGTACATGCACCCGGGATGAAGTTGCGGCCAGCCCACCTGGCCGCGGAGCATTGGGGCATACATTGCCGTGGAAGGCGGGAGTCCTCCCACCTGTTCAAGCTCATCTCCCGCTCGGCGACGTCGACGTCACTGCACGCATGCGCGTAACTCGGAAGACAGGGCACTCTACGGCCCCACCCACCGTCTGCCTCTTGTACCCCTCTCAGCTGCTGATACACGTCTCCCGGCATATCCTTGCCTCCCTCGCTCCCCGGGCCCAACCCCAGTAATCTCCTTCCGCAGCGTCTCCCCCACCTTACGTGCGAACAGCGACAAGACACACCAATTACCAATGGTCCAACGCGACTGATACGGGTATTTTTGTGCGCGACGTACTTCCTCCCGTATCCATATTACCCCCTCCGAGTTGGGACCGATTACCGTAGTAGCCGCAAGAACTGCAGCGAGGAATCAGTCCTAGGAGAGGAGGCGATGCCCACACGTGTGTGCAACGCACACGCTTCTGAGACGCAGGCTGGACCTTGTCGCCGGCGATTTCTCGGAAATGAATTGCCTCAAGCGCGCGCGCGATCGCGAAGGACACGCTGGCCGCTGACGGCCGCTGAATGGGCTTGAGGCGTTAGTTGTCTACAGTATTGGGGGGGGGGCGTGGCACGCCTTACATTCTGGGCCACGGATGGTGAGTGCTTACTTCGAGGCTGCCGCTCAGGTCCTGCATTTACACCCAGCGGCCTCATGACATTCATATAAGGGACGTGATGAAGCCTATTACGTACCTCTCTGGATCGATTGTCGACCGTCATCGGTCGATATCTTTGGTGCATGTTGCGGTCATTAAGTATGCCCGAGGACTGCCCGAGGCTGATGAGCATGTTTGGTACCTGCGACTGACTGGTACTATCCGCATATGGTTTGAGTCAGGTTCCTGTACCAGGGTCGCGTACTCAACCGTTTAATTTTTGCGTGCCGTAGCGCCTTTTACCACACACGAGGATTCGACTTCGATCACTGGCAGGAGCTCATGTGCCAAACCAATTGAAGATTGTGCATCTCGAAATCAACCAGACTCGGATAGCATGCAATTACAGCCAAAATTGGAAATGACAAAATGTCCACAGGGACAAAGAAATTTCTGCATTTTAGATTCAGGAAACAGCAGTCAGCACTAGAATTCCTAAATGCATGATAACAGTGAGAGTGCATTGCCCAATGTTCTGTGCTACAGTCAACTCCCATATAAGGCATATATGGTGATAGGGTATACTCTGTAATAAGGGATAGGGCATAACATGCTAGACCAAAAGGTCAGGTTTATTATTTTTCATCATACATCAGGAAAATTACAAAATACTTAAAATCCTCTTAGACACTTAAAAAGTTGTCCAAGGGCTTTAAGGACTCCAAGTGAATTTAATCTGTCTTCCATCTTAAAACTACTTAAACAGACTTAAAAACTGCAGTCATCCAAGGAGCATTTAAGACATTTAAGCCAAACTTCAAGGCAGTTCAAGTGGCTATCAGAATAGCAAGATTTGAAGTGGTTCAAATGTTTTCAAGCATTTTCCAGTACATCAAGAGTTCCAAGGTCCATTTAAGTGGTTATTAATTACATCAGTAAAGCAACAAGGATCTTAAATTAGCTTAAACTAGCTTAAAAGTACAGTATTATCAACAAAGAGTTGAAGCAAAGTCCCCTCGTCCCCTTCTTAACGTCTTCCATTGCCCACACGCTCATGGCCTTGCACACGATCTGGCCCTCCTGCTCGTCCTGCTCGTCCTCGCCGACACCACGACCGACGCTAGGCAGATGATCTCTGCCCACAGGGCGGGTGGATTTGTCCAGTCCGAGCCTCAAGTACTCACCAAGCTTAATGTGCACGACATCGAGGAAGGTCTTGAATAAACTCTTGATCGTCCGCCGACGCAGGTTCACGCGCACAGGCAAGGTCCCAGGCGCAGTCGAAAGGTTGACCTTACAATAGAATAAGGATGCGTCCTGTGTACCAACTAGCTTCACACAGGAAACACGTGCAGATCGACCTGGCATGCAACCCAGCTCAATATCCTACCATCGACGGGACCAAGGACACAAGACGACGCCGCTCGCCAATTCAATCGCAACATTCAGTTTTGCCTCGACTGCCACACAAACGCTATTGTCCACCCTGGTCTCGTCGAGCTGAAGGCAAGAAGAACACCCGGACGCACTTTTATGGGTTGCCAGATCAAGTTCGAACGCTACTCGATCTGTGATCAGTAGATACACACCTTCTGCTATCTCGTCAAAATTCATTCCGTAGATCAATGACTAATTGCCTCAGGTGGAAGGGCTGTACAGCGTCGGGGCCATGCGCGTCATCAAACACTGCTGGAGAAGAGCCATCTGGAAACTGGACTTTCGGGCGGCTGCAGGTTCGCACACTTAAACCGCCCGCTGCCCTCCGTATCAGTGTCTACCATATCTGCCATTCCGAACGCTCTCGCGCTGTGGGGAGTCCGCGAGGCCGTGGCGAACGCTAAGGGTTGAGCAACGTGAATCGTTATGTGATCGAGTTTCTCCATGGCCCTCCAGAATGTGTTAAAGGCGTCTCCGGCATATGTCGACTGGGACAGTGTGTCGCTAAGTGGCAGGAGATCGGCAAGTAGATGCATGTGCCACGGACCTGTTGTCCCAAGAGCATGAAAGGCTCGTCAATTTGAGAGTCCGGCATTCTTCCCTTTGCATGTGGTAATGGCGTCGGAGGAGAACCAGGGACATATAAAGCACTTACGCGCAAACACAGGCGTCCTGTTTTTCCTCGGGGTGCTATACATACCAACAGCACGATGGGCAACTACCCCGCGAAGCAGTGTGCCCGCCTGTGTTGAGGGAGTCCCTGTAAAAAACAATGGGCCGACAGCTGGGGCCTCTTGGCATCTCCATGGGGTCTCTTGACCCCCCTCGCATCCCGTTTGGATGGGGAGATAGTAGACATGTGACGTCCATCGTTGTAGGTAGTAAATGACCTAAAAGATAATTTCTGAATAAAACAATTAATACTTAAAATAATAATGGAAATACTTAATTTGTGTTGAGGGGTCTCAAGCTCCTCATAATGAGTCCAAGTCCAAATACATGCGGCACATGGCAGTTTTGCAGCCACGTGGTTTGCTGCTCACGTTGATGGAGCGGCGTTGGCAGTTGTTGGTGAAGGTGGGAGGGGGTTGGGGTTGGAGGGAGGGGTGGTGGGAGGCAGTGGTGTCGACAGCGGCGGTGGTACCTGTATACGCATGATACAGTACAATTTTGTCGACTTCAGAAGAATCCAGTTGGTTTTCAATCACATGACTAGTGCGTGGCAAGGCATTGACCCGAGGGATGACCGGATGGCCCATACATTAAGCGTATAAACCCTTGGGTGACAACGGACAACGGCATGGGTTACCAGCCGTTACCGGTCATTTCAACTTAGGGCCTGTTCGGGTGACAGGCGGGGGCAAGTAAATCCGTGTGCCGACGCGCTAATGTCACTGCTTGTCACCAGCTGACTAACTTTGGTCGACATGTTTACGTCAATTTGCTCCCTTTTGTTGTATTTTGTACTTTAGTAGCATTTTTTAAGTAGTTCTGAAACACAGCTTGCAACAAATTGGCACAAAATCTAGGTTCCTTTTCAACATTTAGGAGCGTTTGTCAACTTTCATCAACTTTTGTCCCTTTTTTGGGCTTGATGAGTTTGTATGAGCTCGTACAGTACGAGCCAAAAAAGTTTATTGCAGGTTTACCGATGGCGACAGCTGCTGGCCAAACGAGGAGTACTGTAGTATGTCCGAATGACTCGGAATGAGAGGCACATATCTAGTACCTGACAAGGGACGAAATTTATGAAAATGTGAAAATTTAGGGGTCACAAGGGAGGTCAGCAGTCAGAGCTCCAGCTCCATCATGATCCGACTTGGTTCCCGCTCTATAGATCTAGCTTGTCGGTGTACCTGAAGGGGCTGTACTACGCTGCGTTTTCCTTTTATTCACCGCGCAAATCGAATCCCACATCCTCCACCGATTATCTCTTCGAGTCTTGCAGATCAATAACCTCACCTCACCCCAAATGTCCCTCCCCATCACTGAAAGTACTGAACCATGGCCCTCTCAGGCCCCTGAAATGAAAGTCTTGGTACGTGCTGCCTCCCTTCTCGCCCAATGCCGCCGCTCGCTTAATGATGACATCACCTCTCTCGATCAGATATCCCATAGCCGTGGTGGCTTGGGAAATCTACTCAAGCCTTCAAACGAGCCTGTGAAAGGTCTAGGACCTGAGGATTATTCAGACACCCGCGGCAGAGATCCCCGCCCTCGCGGCGATCCCGACGAGGTAAGCCGTGTTTCCTGCTCCCCACTATGGTCACAAATCTGAACTTGAGAGAAACTTTGACAGGTCATTTCTACCGGTCGTGGTGGGACCGGAAACGTTCGGTCGCCGTCTCGTGACGCCTCCCGTCCGAGGAGTAGCGGCCGAGGCGGCGCCTCGCCATCCCCTGTGCCATCTGAGCGCAGCCGTGCGCACGGATACGACGAGGAGCTGATATCCGCTATCAGCGAGAAGCGCGACATTGGCGTGGTACGTGTAATCACCGCTGTTGATGGCGATGAGTGTTGTGCTGAACGTTTCGACCGCGTAGCACTCCACTGGCCGTGGCGGCAGGGGTAACATGCCTGTGAGCAAGCGTCCTACCTCCGCATCCCCATCCCGCGGGCCGAAGGTCACCACTGGTGACGCGCACAGCACTGGGCGAGGAGGAGCTGGTAACATGGCTCCCGGCGTACATGTTGAGAAAGTTATCATGGAGGAAGACGAGACCGAGCGTGCTGCTATCCCGCATCATTCTGGATTGTACGTTCTATCGTGAATCATATTTTGTTAGAACACCCGCTTACCAGGTTTTTTTTAATTATCTCAGGCAAACTACAGGCCGCGGAGGCTCTGCCAATGTTGCCCTTGAGGTGCCGTGCGCTGAGCGTCCCGTGGATCCCCATGGCGCCAACCACCCGCATGCGACGCACACGCACGAGTATGAGTCCACCGGTCGTGGCGGCAAAGGGAACATTTCCCGCGAACACTCGCGCGAGCGTGGATAACCGTGCAATGAAACGACAGGGTGTCTAAGGTGTATTTTTAATGACTGGCGTTAATACACGCCAAACAAAACATTTGAATCGAAATCTTGGCGTCCGGGACAGAACATCTATCTGTCAAGTGGACGATTACGACAAATATGTCAAGGAGAAGATTTACGTATGTTCTTGAAAGCTGTGTGTGGGCCTCTGGATGAGTTTCTTGATCGTGTGTAGTGTAAATTTATGTTTGAGAAGATACAATCTTAGCTTATGTACTCGCTGCTATGTTGATACGTATCCTCACGCTTCCTAATCTAATTACTTTCTGTCTGATGTTGAGTCGAGGACATGTCATACGTGTCGGCGTTCACGACTTTGTATGCATTGAATGTAAGTAAGGGTCCGTTCGGCAGCCATAAACTGGGATTATAAGCCAGCTTCCGCGGGCCACGACAAATGAGTCGGAATTGGATTATTTCATTTGGCACGCAGAAGCTGGCTTATAATCCCAGTTTATGGCTGCCGAACGGACCCTAATAAGCTCTTTACAGAGTTATTCTACGCCTCAAAGCCTTAGCTCTAGACCGCCTGAAAACCCCGATCTTCAGGTAGCAACCTAAAACCAGGGATAGGGTTGATGGTAACTTCGCTAAAGACAATGGATGGCCACACTGGTATTGACGCTTCCGGGGTTGTGGATAGCAAGGGTGTGTGAGTGAAAGGATGAGTATGAGCAAAACTCCGAGGCCTCAGCGGACTGAAGGTTTATATGGCGCTTGTCTAAAAATTGAGAGGGATTTGGATAAAACTGGAATTTTTATATGAGGTAGAAGAGGTCGCACGTCACACGAGAGGAGAGGGAAGAAGATCTTTTAGATGCTGATCAAGGGTGTTTGCTCCGACCATTTATCTACAGAACATTGTACCTAAGTTTGTAGTCCATACCTTAAAGATATGGATGGTGTATGTCGACGCCACGCGTCTCTAAGTGAGAAATAGGAAAGAAGAAAGTAAAAGCCCAAAAGAAGCAATGAGTAATGAAAGAAAAAGGTATGCAGGCCATCAGCTAGCACTGGCAGCGTCGATCGACGTTCTGATGTTGTTGGGCCCGCGCATCGCGCTTGATCTGGTCCCTGCTGTCGCAGGTTTTGTGGCAGGATCACAGTGGCATAGCGATGTCGCGTGCTAGCAATCTAAAGTGATAAAGGAAAAAGGATAAACCGCATTGAAACGGCGTGCGAGTACCCTCGCAGTCTAAACTAAATATGCATGATGTATGGCACCAGGCTCCTCCTTGCCAACACATCGCCCCTGCTTGACACACTGTATGAGCGCGATCCACCCGAAAATGGCCTCTTCATCGGCCGAAATCCATCAAAAACTTGGAACTTTGACTGGACATACCCATATGCAGGGCAATTTAACGAGAGTTGTTCAGAATGCCGCCAGAGAACTGAAATATTAGTAAGCATAGCTTTATAGAGAGCCCGAGGACACGACTCAGACACGCGCTCGATCTGAGTCGATCAACTGACCAAAACCTTGACCTTGACAGAGGAATGCCGATAGAATCTGACTCATCAATCATCGAAATACGAAGCGCTGAGAAACTGCGCTGTTTGATTCCAGCTAGTAGGACAATGCCGCATAGTGCTCCGGCAGAAAAAAGGAGGCCTCGGGGCTAAATGAAGCTTCTGGATTGAGGGGTTCAGCTAATGACTACCGAAAGGGCGTTCAATCGTTACTGCGCCAGTCAAATCACATTGCGGCCTGCTCTGGTACTCCACCCTTGCTTTGTGATCGTTTGTTTTGAAGGCTGAGCTGAGGTATCATCTCCCTGTACATTTGCATGAATTGGCAGCCCAAATAAAGGGTTATGGTTATGACATATCGCCCGCCTCTTTTTGCCTTTGGGTTTGTTGAACGTTGAACAGGCCAGTAACTGTGACGATGTGATGCGAGACGTAGCGATGCTCACGTTCGCTCAGGCTGACACAGTTGCTCCACGGGCGCTATCTGTCAGTAAATGGGAAGGTGAACCTCAACGTCTCTCACGCGCACCTTCTCGCTGGGTCCATATTATCTGCCAGTGGAAGATCGAAAAGAGAAGGCGAGTGAAAGCCCACCATCCGGATTGTGACCCTACCAAGACTTTGAGACTCTTTCGCAGAGAAGGCAAGTACATGCACATGGGAGGAATGCCTCCTACAGCGATGTGTGCCCTGATGTTTCCGCGGCCAGTGGAGCTGGCTCTAACTTCACCCCACTGTTACTCCCGCTAGGCGACGTCACCCACGCATCCACGTGACTCGGACGACAGAGCACTCTACCGTGACGGCCCACCCACCGTTTGCCTCTTGCACCCAATCCCAGCTGCTGATACATGTCTCCCGGTATATCCTTGTTTCTCTCGCTCTCCAGGCGCAACCCCAACAATCTCCTTCCGCAGCGTCACTCCCGTCTTCCGTGCGAACAGCCACGGCAAGACACACCAATCATAAATGGTCCGACGCGACTGATACGGGTAATTTTGTGTGCGACGTACTTCCTCCCGTATCCACATCACCCCCTCCGAGTTGGGACCAGATTACCGTAGTAGCCGCAAGAACGGCTGCGAGGAATCAGTACTAGAAGAGGAGGCGATGCCCACATTTGTGCAATGCACACGTTTGAGACGCAGGTTGGACCTTGTCGTCGCAAACCCTCGGAAATGAATGGCCTCAAGCGCACTGTGCGACCTCGAAGCACTCGCTGGCCGCTGAACGGGCTTGAGGCGCTAGTTGTCTACAGTATTGGGGGGGCGTGG